>JAJMRT010000241.1:19918-33784 GCA_030558065.1 Geotrichum phurueaensis | reverse complement strand
AAAAAAAAAAAAAAAAAGCGGGATTCAACTTCCTCCTGCTTGAAAGTTATTCAACCCTCTGCGCAAGTTATTTACGAGCGGAGTTTTCAAAAATAAAGAGAGAGGCTATCTTCAAAGTAATAATTATTAGTTGTTTTGACATACTGCCAACCACAGGTAATAGCGAACTTCTATGTATCACAACAGATATCAACTACTTGTAGAACCAGCACTAGCATCAAGTTCCATCAACTTGTATTACAAACTTATTTGTTCAGCCTTTGTAGGTTTCATTCATTTATCAAGAATTTTTTCTTCTTGATTGTCTAGCAGGCGAGTGCAGTACTTTTGAAACAAATGGCTTCTAAAGAGCTAAGATCAAGTCATGCTTCAATAACCAACCCACGTAAAAAGCTTGGTTTCCTGCGTGAGTGTCACATAAATTTAAATCAAAAATAATAATAATAATAATAATAATAATAATAATAATAATAATAATAATAATAATAATAACAATGAGTAACCTGAATATATAACAAGATCGTATTCTCATGTTTGGTTTCCTGTCTTAGTGTCTGTTGACTGTGATAGCAGTAGTAATTATTAAAGTATTTAGTAACCTCCCCAATCAAATTAAAAATGCACAAATGACACCATTCTCTTTACCATCTTTTAAAAAACCCTGGGCACTCTAGCCTCCGGGAATAAGGTCACAGTAGTGCTTTTTGTTATGGAGTATTACCCATTGGCTTGCTGCTTACTACATTAATACACTAGGAAGCTAACATTGCATGGACATTTTTACCTTAGTTTCCATTAGGATATGCAGCTTATTAAATGGTTCTAGCACTATTAAATAGAAATAACTTTAGCAACTAGGGGGAGGCTATTAACGTTTAAATAAATTTAACCAGCTATGTATCATGCTAAAGCAATTATCCATTAGTGGGATAGGATTTCATTCAACTCTTTTATATATTCTATATAATACATCAAGTCTATGGCTTTTTGAACTCCGCTAGTGTCTGTTTAGATATTCTTAAATGTTTTGATTTGCTGTACGCCATTTAATGCATCAATCACCTGCAATGTATTATTGTAACTTGCTTCTCTGCTTAAGAAAAGCGAGGTCAACCCTCCAATAGCAGCAAGAGAAACATTAACAGCAACAAAAAATAAACAACCATTTGTCCCCCTCTGTTTATAATTTTTTTTTAAACTCAACTAGATGTAGATAGGTCTGAATTTTGTTACTCAATTACCCACAAAGTTTGAAACCGTTTTAAAACCGATTAGTTTTACTTGCAGTTGGGCAAATGAGTTAGCTTGAGTCTTTTAAATATGAAGATGGTTTATTTCTCTTATCTTTAACCCCAAAAGAAGTCAAGACGAATTAGAATGATCTTTTAAACTAGTGATTAGATACGATACAGTTAAAAAAAAAAAAAAAAAAAAAGGCAACGATTGGTTGTTTCAATGCTCTTTATCGTTTTTATCTTATTTATTATCATTATTTTTTTATTTTATTCCTTGTTCACATGTTTTGTTTCAATTAGCTCAGAAAGTCTAATTTTTAGACTTCACATGATCTCAGATTCTCCACAAAATTTGCACATCAAAATCAAAAATCGAAATGTTCTTGTGGTGTGGGTATCCCACTGGCTTGCCAATAATTGAAGATCTTGAGATCTGACAGCTGAAATTTGGAGAATAGGCGTCTTCTTTATTATTATTATTATTATTATTATTATTATTATTATTATTATTATTATTATTATTATTATTATTATTATTATTATTATTATTATTATTATTATTATTATTATTATTATTATTATTATTATTATTATTATTATTATTATTATTATTATTATTATTTCAGGAGTAAGACTAAACCCAGCCTTGCTATTCCGCACGTACTTTAGCAGAAATTTCAAGCTTCTAATTTTTGAGCTCCTTGGAAAAGTCTGTACGTATGATATAATATGTGAAGCCCTAGCCTGGAAAAACCTGCATACATGAAAAAGATAGGCAAACAAACAGCAATCTAAAAGTGACAGAGGATTGCTGCAATGATACTCCACTTTCTCTATCTAGCCATTTTTAGTCTATTTTTGTAATACTGAATACATCATTCTGCGCAGTGGTAGAAGTTATAAAACACATAGGGTCTACAAGAGTCTGCATTTATTATTACTCTATTTTTTTTATTTGCTCTGTTATTTCATGTGTCTTATTGTATATCATACTAAATTTTCAATCTCTGCCTAAAACTATTTGTGGCACACTTGTATATGTAGATGTGGCAAATTGGGAAAGCCAAACCCTTCATATAATACCGCAGGGTTTCCTCATCAAGAAAGTCTGGTAAGTAGGTCCCAACTAAGACAGTGAAACCTAAGGCGCATCCTGTGCGGACCTTTCTTACCGCAGGCGCTAAGATATTATATTCTGGTCCAGATTATCTCATTGCTGCGCAGGCTTCCCTATTCTGAAGCAAATATTCCATTGAGCAGTGCAGGCAGCAATTTATTGTAAAAAAGTGACTAGACAGAACTCAAACTCACAATTAAGACCATTGAATCACAGAGTTGCACACTCTCCAATAACTTGATAAAACAGTATCACAACTTAAAAAAAAAAAACAACAACACAAGGCTCTATTTTTAAAAAAAAATTAAAGCGCTTCTTGTTGTTACAAGCTACCTGAAAGAAATTTATACCGGCTGCTTTAAAGAAGTTTTAATGCTCTTGATGAGAGCCAAAAGAAACCAAACTTCAAAAGTTTTTATGATTAGCCTTATGCTAAATTGCTAAAGAGTACAACTCTTAATGATTATGTTACCCTTCCATTATAATTCAATAATAAAAATTATGTTATTGTCCAAAAAATTGAGCTACGTTTGTATAGGTCGCGAGCTGCCGCCCGTAAGCCCCAACATTTTATTGTTTTTGAATCCAGCCTTTTTTTTTTCAAAAAAAACTTTTTTTTTTTGGGACTTAATACTAATACACAACTCAAAATGTTTTCTTTACTATTTGATACTTTAAATCCATTATTATCAATGAATTTAGCAATTCTGTTTGATAAAAGTAATAACATGTTGTTACCATGTAAGAATTTTTTAAGAAAAAATAGTGTAATATTAGTGACTAAAGCTATTCCTAAAACCAGTTACAATATTATATTGCATCATCTAAAATTCAAATACTTTTATTAGGTAATTATAGTTTAGAAAGGTTTTTGTCGATCTTTTGTATATTGACCCATTAGTTGTGTGCCTCAAGAGTTCTCTGGAACGAATGCACGAAGAACTAAGCACCAAATTCTAAAATTTTCAATGAACGTTGAAAAAAACCAATTTCATGCTTTTTATGAGATGTGCTTTTGAAAGTAGTGTTTTCTGTGTTTCTCTATGCCTTTTTTGTTGACTATTTAATATGTGATTGTTGTCATAAATCCTTGTCTTGTATTGCAACACGCGCAAAAAAAAAAAAAAGCTGACTTGCGCGCAGAGCTAACAGGAAAAGCGACTACCATTACTTTCTCTGTGTATGACACACAAGCTGGTCGGCCTTTTTCCTCTTTGATTTTCAGCTTTTCAGCAAAAGATGGTACAAAAGTTCAAATAGCCTATATTAAAGAAGACTGGATTCAAAACCTTTTTTTTTTTTATTTAAAATACAAAGCTTAAAGGCTTCAAAGTTTCTGAGCATTGACACACATCTTTACGACATAGGCCCTGAAACCTTTTATGCTTTGACCGGAGACAATAAAAAACTAAACCTCTTGTAATATCGCTTTGGTTCTTTTATTGCAGGAAATGAAAGTGATATTGTTACAGTCTCTATATTAATTATATTCAAGAAAAAAAAATTGCCAAGATTGTCTGAGCCTCGCATTTGGTGTCGGGAATATATATCTATGTGAACGGGATTACGAGACGGCCTGGATTTTTCCATGATCCACAAAGTCAGCTAGGTAAGAGTAACAGCCAAACTGGTTTCAAATAACATATGAAAATCATGAAGCACGCCTGGTGCAGTATTAGATTTCTGAAAGATCTGAAAAAGGAAAACCTGATTCAAATCGGTAGTTAGTTAGATAGAATTCTGTTTATTTTTAAGCTATGTTATCAACCATTCTTTTTTTTGTTTTTAAATGTTGGAAATTTAAAAAAAAATTTGTAATGTTATGGTCTATTTAACTATCATTCAGTAATAAAATTTTAAAAAAAATTGTATTAGAGTATGTTAACTTGCGAAGTTTGCTAGCTTGAAACTTTGCCTAACTTTTTTTCAAATATAGTACATAATGCATGAATGAGTTGACATATGAATATTATTCGAATTTTGAGGTAAATCTGTACTCCACCTAGGGACCTTGAGGCATGTTAGTGTGCCTCAAATAAAATTTAGGGGCTTGCAATTTGTTAGGCCTAGAAGACCTAAACAGCGTAAACAAATTCTAAATGGGGCTTTTCATACTGCTATTGAGAATAGGAGTCAGGACTGATTAGTAAAGATTTTGGCCTCCACATAAATTTGCTTCTAGCTGCCTATATACCAATACTAGGCTTGATTAATCTGGTACCTTGAGTGGTACCTTTGTTATCTTTGTAATGGAGAAGGGACCTATAGGGCCTGCGTAAAATGAAAATTAACCATAAGAGCTAGGGGCAAAAAAAAAAAAAAAAATATCATGCCATGTTTTTAGAATTTGAGGCTCTCTGTACTAAATAACGCGATATGCAGTTTCCACCCAATAGATTAACTGAATTAGCTTCAGGTTTTTGATTAAGATGGATTAGAGAAGTTGAGCCAAAAAAAAAAGAAAAAAAAGTTTAATTTCAAGACTTTACTTAAGTAGAGAATCTATGTAAGAGATAAAAAAAAAGCTGTATAGATTACTTTGGTATAAAATTTATAGATTACTTTGCAGAGAGTGTCAAAATATTATGAAATAAAACTGACCGCATACACGCTATTCAATTAGGTTATGCGTTTACTTTATATTACTGTTTTAATCCCTTGATTGCTTACTTCGTTTAGAAAGAAGTAAAAAAAAGATTTTTTTTCCCCCCTGGAGTTAGATTGCATAGGCCGGGACTCTAGTTCTAAAAGAGAGGTAGGGGCCAATGTAAGAAAGTGACTGCCAACTCATTAGCTACTGTTATGCCAGTGATTCTAAGTGGCCTGACGTCGACTGAGCGAGAAAAAAAAGTACCCTCACCACACAACATCTTCAAGAATTTCTCAGATTCATATATATGTAGCGTTATGATCATAGCAAAATACTTGGAGCGTGTCTAGGACTACATTCTAAGGTAAGAAGGTAGTGTTAACTAGAAAGAGTAATGAGGTTATTGCGCTGATTGCTTTTCCTAAAAGCTTAGATTGACTCTATTTTTGAGTCTCTGCGCAGAAAAAAAGTGTTCTCAGCTCTGATTTTTACGTGGGTTAATGGTCAGTAAGAAGATTTGAACATAGTAGAGTTTATAGAATGGTAAAACTTTTTATATTGGCCTGATAATTAAAACTTACATGATAATAAATTTACAACTAATGAGATAAACAACAGAAAAACTTATCAATAAAAAAAAAAATTAATATCATTTGTGACATAGTTCTATTATGCGCGCTACGGTTTCGTTGGTCTTTGAAAGGTATTATTTTTTAGAGCGCCTGTGTCCATTAAAAGCGGGATTCTATCATGAGCCGCAAGGCCTGCTCCACGTGAGGAAGCTCAGTGAGCTTCTTCCAAGCAAAGAGCCATAAAAGCTGGGCGCATCTAATGGAGACCTTGGTTACCACTGCCAGTGTTAAGACAAGTGAAAAGCAAACCCTTAGTTGCTGCCGCTGTGTAGACCCCTCTTTTCCTGAAATAGGACAATTTATAATTGGCAGTGTGATCCAGTCAAATCTACCAGCCCTATACCGGTAGCAGTATTGTAAAGACCTGGCGGGAAACATCGAGAGAGCAGAGTGATATGGCTTTATCCCCGCGGGCCTCGGCAAGAAAAGTCTAAAACCAGCATAAGACGTTTGTAAGCGAAAATTCCAAAAAAACATCAAATTGTGCCATAGGCACTGAGTTTTCCAGTGCTGTTCATAAGATCTTTCATTTCCAGTTAAGAAAATGGAAATTTTTCAGAATTTGGCAACGTACATGGTAGACTTAAGGTAAATGCTTAAAAGTTAACCGGATTCTTAGGTATAGTTGTACACATCTCTAGAAAATTAATCAAATAGCCATTTAATCAACGGTTACCAGTATAATGATTCTCTTGCTCGTTGTTTCCATGAGTCCTTTGTCTGGACCGTTTGAAAAAATCTAACCAAGACTAGCCAGGGGTCTTAATTATCATATGTCAAGCCTAGTGCATTAAGCCCTAAACAACAAAGCTAGTTAATGTTTGTTTTGCACTTGTGTATGCCCATTCGTACTAAATACACTATAATTCTAAAGGAAGGAATTGAATGTAAACAGAGTTTTTACTCTCTTAATATAAATGTTCCTTAGTCAATTTCACCTGCTAAATTATACATGTATTGACAAGAAAATACATAGTTATGTGCTTTAATCAACTAAAATACTTTCGAATATCACACTCGGTCTCATTTTACTTTTGTCTTTTGATTATAACTTGCTCGTAGCGCAGAATATCTTCTAAACCTCGTTTGCTCGCCTTATTCTGCTGTTCTTCGTGTGATTGCAACTGATAAAGGCACTCTAAAGCCTTACTTGCAGAGATTTTAGGAAGTGCTTTCATAATAGTATCATCTTCATTATCAATCTCAAGTTTAGCGTCATTATAACCTATCCTTTTCAGAAAAATGACATCTAAATTGTCTAAAAAGTGTGATTGTAGGCAGTGAAAATTCTCACTTTTGACAAATTTCTTTTTCTTTTTTTTATAAAAAGATATTTTTTTTATGCATAAACTCTATTTTTGTGAGGGTCATCAACCAAAAATATGACTTTTAGCACATGTTTACGTAATTTTCAGGGAAAAAAACGACAAATTTCCTTGCTCCCGTGAAAGAAAAACGAGAATTTTGTATGTAAAATTAATTCAAACCCAGTTTTCTTTTCCTTTCTATAAAGATTTTTTTCAAGTTGGTCTTTCTTCCTTTGGAGTAAGAGTGTCTTTGCGGACCCAATGATTTATTGTTCCAGTACATGCAGCGTAACTAGCTAGAACTCATGCATACTCATCAAATTTAAACACAAGCTAAATAAACACGTCCAAGTCAAAAACAAATATTAATTTATGTATTACTTCACTGCCTATAGCTGTTACCGAGAAACTGGTCCTGGTTGCGGTTTAATAATAGTTCCAAGGCGTGGCATCATGGCATCACACGCTAGTCTTAAATAAAGAGGGTGAGTAGTCGCCAAATTTTTGACTGATGCCTTAAGCTTTGATTCAAAACACAAGCCAAATTAAAAGATTACTAACATTTGCTGGAGCTCAAATACCAAATGCATGGGTTATCTATAACAGTTTCAAGAAAAAAAAAATTTCAGTTGAAGAAACTTAAACCCCAACCTCCATATATAGCTTAACTTTTCAAAGGTTTCTAAATGCCTATAACGAAAACCAGCCAAAACTAGCGTGAATTAGATATTTCCGTAAAGAAATGTTTGATCCTACACACTGCACAACTTACCAAAAATGGCACGTGAAAATGTTGAATTATCAAAACTCAATAAAAGAAAATGGTTGATTAGTGTTACAAAGTCAAGGAACAAAAATTTGCAAAAGCGGTATAACTCTCAGCATTATATTTCAAATTTTGTCTTAAAAATTCCATTAAGAAGAAGACAAATCCAGTTTGTATATCCGAGAATATAATTGTAGCTTTCTACCATTTTGACATTAGTATTTTAGAGCCATTTTTTTTTTCAATAAAAGTCAAAATTCTGGGTATAAACTTTGGAAAATATAGCCAGACAACTATAAAGCCTTTTAGTTGATCAAAGTTTACCTATTTTTACAACACCACCACAAAACAGTATGACTGCTTGATCGCTTTACTAAGCTGAAAAAAAAACATCTTATTTATCATTTCAACTATATATAAATGACTGGGTACAGCGTTTTTTATTGTTTGGAACTACAACAAAGCTTTATTTAAATGTTATTACTGCAACTAGTTATATGACATAAAATATTAATGTTCTACAAAAAAAAAAGGGTATTTATTTAACGTAATGAAGGTACTAACTACTTTTTTTTGTAGACTGAGTGTAGCGTGTTAGAAACAACAGAAAAAAACTATGGATACGAAAAGTATGCCTAAAATATTACAGTTTCAATATAACTATCTCTGGAATTTAATGAGGCTTATCATAAATTGACTTACCAATTTTTAAAGACAAGTGCTTCTCCAAGTTCCGACTCACGTAAAAAGAGTAAATCATTATATTTGATGTTTCAGCTATCAGAAATTAGATAATCAACTGATAATTGTAAAATGCCAAGCTTGTAACTAGTAATATGAGTCTGGTTATTCATGAAACTTTTGGCCATGGGCTGGATTTAAAAAAATTATTGAATTTGCTTGCTTGTGGCCTCCAAAAAAGTATACATATTTTAGGATAAAACCCGCAACTTTAAAATAGATTTCTTTCAGCAGACACATGAGTAGGTCACCTTAGAAGTCATATTTAAGGTATCTGAAAAGCGCAAACTGGAATTTTATGCTACATGAGTTTTTTTTTGGATGAACACTAAGTCTTTAAGATTACAAATTCTTTGCGCAGAAAGTCAAGCTTTTTGATCCAGCTTCTGGAAGGTGCATATGATGTTTTTGTTACTTTTTTTTCTTATTTTCTATAGTAGAGCGACTCTTAATTATTCTATAAAATAACACAGCTCTAGAAGCTGGGCTGCTAGCATGGCTTGTGTTACAGTTTTTTTTTTTTGAGTATAGGCTGGTTTTTAACAATCTAGTGAAGGAATATCATTAAAAACACTATTCAATTAGCGTCATCTGTTGGACCCTAGTCTAAGCAAGCATAAACGTTCCTCGATATGAAATTTGAAAATATATATAACTTAGAAAGCCTTTTTTTTTACTCACTTCCTGTGTTTACATTGAATCTGAAATGGCTATGTTTCTATATTGAAAAATAAAAATATAATTTAAATACGTGGCATTATAATTAATGCAAACTGTTTTTTAGACATCAAAATATAAACAGATATACCCAGTTGGTGGGATAGCTTAAAACTCACTCGTATTAATATCAGGGCATTCTAAGTGTTGTTTGAAGATGTTATTCTGAAAGATACCAAATCTAACTGGAACTAAAACTATTTGTAATAGCTCAAATCTATCCATAGGTATCAAAAATTGAGAAAATAAAACTCTTCTACAAACTTTAAGACCGTACGCAGTAGACTGGTTTCAAAAGAGCAAAAAAAAAAAAAGTGTAGTATTCTGTCGATGATATAACCAAGACCAGTAAAAATAGGCTCGGGCTGATTATTATTGGTCACACTTGTTTTGTTTACAGTTATAATTTACCTGACAATATAGGCTATTGATATTATAGGACCCAACAGCTACTTTATCTGAATTAGCATAGTGGGGGATCAAAAATGATATCAAAACTTTTCAAGAGACTTTGGTTTTTTTTTTTTTTCTCAATAACTTGATAAGTGAGTCTCGGAACTTTGTTGATTGCGGGCAGCTAGCTCTATTTGACTACATGCCAATTAAAAGACACAGTTTGTGAACATTTGGTTTAAACTCCAACCCGCTAACTATCTGGGTTTAGTGATTAAGGGTTTTTTTCATTCTCGGGGTACGTTAGAACCTGTATTTCCGTAACCCGTTCAACTTGAGCTGTTATGAATAATAATTGTGTCAAATTAACGCAGAAAAACAAACAAAAAAAAAACCAAAAAAAAAAAAACGTTTGAAGTTGAAGACAAAATATATGTGTACTATACATAACTCCTATTTTGAGCCTAGGCTATCCCAATTCGCTCTAGCTTACACAAGGTGTTAGCGTTTGCATGCTTGGTCGTTAAGAGAAAAATTTCCACTGAGTTGCGCGCATCACTACGCAGAAAGCACTGCAGTCTCATGCACTCAAATGATTTTTGCATTTGTCTACATATAAAATCAAGAAAATGAATAAAAAATATATATAATTGATAGAAGTTGTTCAAAGTTTTGTTTTACTCTGTTTTTATTCAGCCCTTTAAACATGTAAGTCTTTTCTTTGCTCTTCCAATCGCACCATTTGGATCAACAGTTAGAAATTGCCAGATTACTTCCTTTTTTATTCCCCCAGTAACTCAAATTATGCTAATGAGCTTCTTGATATTGTTGATTTGAAGTATTTTAATTTGTTTACAAGAGAAAGTCAAGCCCCTGATTTTTTCAGTTTAATGAAAATTTGTGCAAAAAAAAAAAAAAAAAATACAATTGAGAGGAAAGCAGTTGCCAGCATGGTGCCCAAAATATAAAATAAAAAAGAAATGAAACTTAGTGTGTGATATAGTAAAACTGCACACTCTGACTTCTCCAGTTAAGACTAGATTGTTTTAGGTCTAGTCAAAATATCATTCACATTGTACATATTTGTAGAAAACGTGTATGTGGATATATAACCGCGCCGAAAAGTAAAAAAAAAAAAAAAAAGGAACGGGGAAGTTAAGACCTTGAACATCAAATTATTATAACTTCACCCATAAGGCGTTCAACCAGCTTGCTATTACCTATGCAAGACAAAACAAAAATTTCACGATCTTTGCTTTTTATTCTTTTAACCAGACTGACCCCCCAATTGAGGCAAATTAGCTCAACCTTATGACTTGAGGCCCTGGCTAAAGATACTAGACTGAAAACCCACACGCAAACCATCGCCGTTCCGATGAGCCTAAGAGATTGCTTGATGTTTATGTGTAGCTGCAGCAATCTAGGATTATCGCAGGAACGGCACTTAAAAACTTTTATGGACCATTTTCTAGAATTGATATAATCAAGCACTCCTTCACCAGGTGTTATTCATAGTTTACATCTGGTTCGGCTCCTACAATTTTTTTTTTTTTCAAAGCCTCAGTATTTTCACTTTAGTGAAATGTGATTTTGGAATGTCTCTGTATGCCCTGGATATGAAATCTTTTTAGCATCTAAGACAATTGGGATGGTAGTACTGTAAATACTATATAACTTTGTATATAAGTTATGAATATTATGGTATATGTATTATTATGCTTAGTCAGTGGTTCTGCAATACCAGTTCTTGTGTACAGCTTTGGTCAAATAGTAGATAAATTGATAATGATTCAATTCCGATTTCAGTCGCACCATAAATCAAGTTAAGAAAAGAAAGTGCATACGTAGCAATCTCGATTTTTAGAGTAGTCAGCTACATTATTATAAACAACAAAAAAAGGTCTTTCAATCTCAGAGCAAGTTAGAATTTTTTTTTTTCTTTCTTCAATCTTGTTTTACAGTCTGTCCATTCGCTGCATGAGATCTATAAGTTAGCAAACCTCATGAAGTAGCTCTAATATTTCAATCTAGTGCAGTAATTATTAATTACACAAATTGCCTGAGTGGGAGCTTCAAATGGTAGTTGACTACATCAAGGGGTGCCGTATGGGCCTGCTGTTTCTACAAGTTGCTTGATATTACAATTCCGTGACAGCCTGAGCAACCGAAATGCAAAGAAAACTTGGACTCTATTATCAATAGCAGTTTATGTCATCTTTCATACACCAATAATACTGAGTGAAAACCAATATAATAAGCTGGGCCTCATAACTATTGGCAGTGCGCCTGTAGTCACAAACGAACACACTCATAAAACTAAACCTTTCTTTTAAGTCTACGACCCCTTAGTAAAGTAATCTAGTAGGCAGAATTGACCGTACTAATGAACGCTAAAATTTAGGTGATGCGGTAATGGATTACCGTATGTACGGAGACAATGAACCCTGGCCAGGGCTACCAATCGCTACGCAGGCTGGCCTTTTCTAAAACGGTCATCTTACCTGGCAGGATTGTTAGCCAATTTTTTGAAATCACCTATTGCATTGAAATAGTTGACCTCAAGCTTCCTGATCCTAACATGGTATGCTCTCAATCACTGGACCACAGCACGAGTAGTTAGGGTCCAGTGAGTAAAAAAAATAATTTCTTTGTCATGCAGGCACACCTCTACACTGTATATCTCTTTCTACATTTTGCTTGGCCTATCTGGCAAAATTATTAGATCAGAGATGTATTGCTCGCAGAATAGTATTTACATTTTTCTATTTTAATTGAATTACAATTATGTGTTTGTTTCCTCAATTTAAGTTTTCTTTCAGAACACTGTATTTCTATAAATCACACTTGTTTCAAAGTGTTTTCTAGGATAGACTTGGGACCAGCACACAGTGCAGCTGCTAAAGTCTCAACAAAAATAGATACTTGAGTTGTAAAAAATTATCTTTTCCTCCTTTTTTCTTTCATTCAATTCTTTTTTTTTTTGATTACTTGGTTATTTAAAAACAAAACTCTCATTTCAAAAAAAAAAAAAAAAAACTTTTTATCACATCTCAAAAAGGTTTCAATTTTCCACAATCTGCACTCATAATAGATCAGTACTTAACTTGATTATGTTGTAATCTACATACTTTTTTATGTGTATGTTTTTATCAAAATAGTAGGCTAAGTTAATTAACCTGGCTGACTTTTTAGACATTAATACACTTTGCATTCTTCAAAAGTTACATAACGTTCATATTACTAAATTTTGACAATGAAATCAACATAAGTGAAACTAGCTTTTTTTAAAACAGATATTAACGGAAACCGTTTCCTGTAAAATATATAATAATCTCATAGGCCAAGCCAAACTGAGATTAATGTTGATCCTCAGGCCAATTATCAATAAACAAAACTGGATTAGATTATTTTATCTTTACTATGTAAATGAAATATATCTGTCGTTGTGCTCAATTAATTTTTTTCTGTTTCGGCTTATCTCCCAGTCTAAATGAGGCATTACTACCATTTACAGTTGGACTGTATTATGGTTTGTTGGCCAATAGCTACATACATATAGATTTATTTACAAATGGTTACAATTATTTTTGGTTTTGTTTTGCTGACCTATAAAAAGTAGGTATACTTATAACATTCTTAACATGGTGCATATGATACTTTTTGATAGGCCAGCTCGCACTGCCTTTAGCTCTTGCCATATGTATTTTTGGGTGCTCAATTACACTACCGAAGCCTGGAAAGACAATCACTTAAGTAATTATTTTTTTTATTCAAGCGATGCTGTCTTTTTTTTTATGTGAGAATCCCAAGTGTGCGTACGCTAACTGTCACGCTATATTTTCTGGGAAACGTGCAAACCCATGAAGGGGAGCCGTGATGTTGGAGAAGACCGAAGGTACGAGTAGAAAGAAAATACTTTTATTCCTTAATTTCCCTAAAATTTTGGGAGGAAAGACCGGATTTATATAATTACTAAGCTCCTCAAGTCTCCAACCTGACACTAACTGTTAGAGAAGGGGGCTTTGCCAGCGTGATTCTGTAACAAGTTAGCCAGGTAAATAAATATATACTGCATAATGTTTTTTTGTAAGCGGTTGACTGTTATAGACATGTAAATTTGCTAAATTTGAAAAAGTTTTCTTAGAAGAAATACATTTAAAGTCTTTAAAGTTGAGATGCCATTGATCAATAGATAATCAATATCTAGAGTTTGCCCGTTTGACTCCTTCAACTTTTTTTTTTTTTTTAAATAAACGCGCAAATTAAGGGTCTCCTGTACTAATTCAATATCCCTTTATTTGAAGTATGTTTCTCTTGCTTTTTTTTGGAGCTTTTTCAAAAAAAAAAAAAAAAAAAAAAAAAAAAAAA
>JAJMRT010000241.1:0-19818 GCA_030558065.1 Geotrichum phurueaensis | reverse complement strand
ACAACTGGGCGTTAAGGCTTGAATTTGTATACGACTAACAACCTGATACACAAAAGCAAAACATGCAAATAAATAATATTGGTAATTTAGCTGTTCCAAGTTTTATATTTTTGACTTAGGACTGAAATTTGAAAAAAATAAAAAACATATCTAGAGCTATTTGTGTAAATTCTTTTGGAACAAGCTCGTGCAAAGCCAGTTCACGGACCAAAAACTATAATTTGAGTAAGATATTCAATTTTTTTTTGTAATTTTTCATTGGCGAATCGGTAAATTAGCAGACAAGGGCTATACTTATTTATTTATTCTTTATTTCATCTCATTTTGTATAAAAGATTTTGTTTTGTTGATTCATTCACTTGCATGTCTGTTTGATATTTTCAATTTTTTTTACTGGTCATCTACATTTTTTTTCAAAATGTGGTATCAGTCATTGATGTCCTCGAAAGCGTGCTTAAATTGAATGCTAAATTCAATACATCAGCGAATGTATATATAATGTTTTTTACCCGAAAAACAATAACAAAAAGACATGTCTGTAGATTCTTCAGAACGTAGAGTAGAGCCCTCCCCATAAAAAGCCATTGTGCGCATCATAACTTAATAACCACTACAAACTACAGGCATTTACTTTTCATGCGAGAAGTTATTTGAAATGTTTATCTTTACCCAACCGGTTGAATAAAATTTTTTGTTGAGGTGAAAAAAAAATCTTTTTTTGAAAAATTTAAACATTAGGCTGTGTTGCATACTTTTAATGCCGAACATGACTACGGCCACTAGTGTGATATTTAGACTGTAAATTCGGCTTTTGAAGCTAAAAATTTTGTTTTTCCTGGGGTTTAAAACTAGTCAAATACACTCCCAAAAACTAGTGACACTCTACGATGGTTGCATACAGTTACTGCTAAAATGGGCAAATTAAGCCAATTGATTGTATTGATAAGTCCAAAGTGCAATAGGTCTAGACATAACTGATAATTTTGAATTCATTCACAATTCATTTTAAAAAGACTTATTAATTGTTTTATGATCGGTGGACTACATAGACGCAGTCATCTCAGCTTGAGTCCGGCTAAACTAATACAACTTTCTAAAACCTCTGGCTGACTCTATTTCTTTTTTACATGATGAATGTTGGTTTGAAAGTTTCCTAATTTTCAAGATTTTCAGATGTTAAGTATACTTAACAAGTCTTCTTGCAGGTACGATTGTATAGGTAAATATATCTAGTTGAAAATCCATAAGCATAGCTTAGAAGCAGTTCAAAAAAAAGAGATCTTTACTTATACTGGGTCATGTTTAACATAAACAATATCAATTAAAGAAAGCAAAAAAAGTTTATGTTAAAGTAAAAAATTTCCCTCAACCTCTTCCCCCTCCCCTTTTGAATGACTGATCTAATAAAAGCTTTCTGGTTCCGCATACTTCAGACAATTATAGTAATAAAAAGATAGAGTTTAAACTTTTCTAGTTGCCGGTTGTAGAATTGCGCGAGCAAAGAAAAAGCCACTGGCTACCGTAGTAAATCTTATGATAAGCAACCTGTTATATTTTCAGATGAGCATCTAAATGTTATAACAGAAAGTAACTGTATTGAAGGGGAGGTTTACTTGGCTTTGCCTACTAGTCTTATTTAAGCAATATATGTATTTAAAGTTGTCTTGTGCACATTTCGATGATGTAACTAGATCTAGTGTCTTGGACATGGGGAAGATGTTGAGTTCTGAATGTATTTCAAATTTAAAGTGGATCGTTAAAGACAACAACCTATAGCTACTGGGCCTGGCTAAAACGGTTTAGTATGCCATCTATGGATTGTCGTTCAGTCTTGTACCTACAGTTTCAGTATCTTATACTAGTTGTAGCATTTACTCTCCCTGTCTGTATCTATATCTAAAATTGCTAGGAGACACGTTAGAAATATGATAGTTTTTAATTAACTTTCAAATATGACGTTGACTTATGTCGTACCATGGTCAATTTCACAAAAAATATAGAGTAAAATATTATCCAAAAATCTCGGGCCTGAGAACTGAGAAACAGTGTGCAATCAAGGTTGTAAATGTCTTGAGTTGAAACCAGTTTTTTAAAATGCATCTAGGTGAGTTTTTCAAGTTAGTCAACAAAACCGTTAATCAGCAAGTCTCTATTTAGAAAATTACCCGTTGTAGTTCGAAATTCCGTTGTCAACCATGCTTGTTTGTTTAAATATTCTATTGACACTATTTCTTTTTTTAATATTAGTGCCGTTCAGTGGCCCCTGGAAAAATACACACAAGGCTATATATTAATCTGTCTGAGTATGTCAATGCTGAAAAACCGAGCTAGTTACTTGGAATTGTTGACTTGTCTACTACCGTAGCAAAATATATATATATAGGCTGCGCAGCCTTCGCCGCTCATGCCCCTAGACCCAATCACCATATTTTTGTTTTGACAAAGCCAATAACATGTGAATTATGAACAAACAAAACACTGTATTATCAAAGCTATATACACAGAAATTATTTTAAAAAATTGTACAAGTATAGTAGACAGAATATAAAATTAGTACATATAAAAATTTTTGATTTTAAATTTATTTTAAAGCGGTACTGGATCGGAAGTTGGGACACTGGACGTCATATATGCTTCCACAGCATTCTGGATGTTATTTTCATTCATTTTTACTGAAAAAAAATTTTGATATATTTAAGTTCATTTATATAGTTTTTTTATTTTGGTATTTACATGTGCTTTCAAAGCTATTTAAAAAAAAAAATAGGGTGATTGGATCTAGTGGCATGGGCGGTAAAGGCTGCGCAGCCTATATATATATTGAATCTATGATCATAGTTAAAGCGATTACTAGCAAGTTTAATATTGGGCTAAGAGCCTGAATCAACTTACCAGTATTAATCCAATCAGTTTTTAGATTTCCCCGAGCTTTTTACTTGCCGGATAGCAGCTCTGGCTGAGATCATAGAGCTTAAGCCAGAAGTCTAATGTCTATCTACGTGTACTTATACATAATAATGCAGCACAATGTATGACGGTCGTCACTCACTAATAGTACGAGAAACAACGTACTCGCAGTTCATACCACGCATCACCGGCTGATTTTGAAATTGATTACGATCGCTCGGATCGTAGCAAAGTATTTTTGAGAGCAGGGGCTTTTTATATAATGCATTAGAATGTTGTCCTATGTTTTTAATAATATGTCTCATATTCTATGTAAATTTGTGCTCACGTGATAACAAACTGCAGACGGCTCATGATTTTCTTGGCACTGGGCTCGTTATAAGCACAGGGTCCTTCAATCTCAGGCCTATCTGACATTTATCTCATCTGCTTCCTCGAAAAAAAAACAATCCCATTAAAGAGAAAGCATGCCTATTTTTTTTTTTCAATTAATTGGCGTTGCAAGTTTACTTGATGCTGCTGTTTCGCAAACTGTCAGAATTTTTTCGTGATTTTGGAATGCGGAGCATAAGCAACCAACGAGAAAAAAAAAATTTTTTAAAAAAAAAATAAAAAGTCATTTCTTTGCCGTTTGTATGGCTCTGCCCAACCGATGGTTGCGAACTATCTTTGCCGTCCTGAAGCCAGTGACTACCACTACCAAGTACTCACTGCTCTGTTCTGACTGACAAGCAGCAAAGACTTTTAATCTCCAAAAACAAAAAAAAACCTCAAAGGTCTCTTTTTCTTTTTCTTTCCTTCTTTCTTCCCATTACTTGCTTTCCTGCTTTATCTGATATCCAACGGCTATAGTTGCTTCATACTCAGTCTCTTCTTGATATCCGTTGCGAAAATCACCATAATGACTGAGCCTGACTCAAAAACCCCTGCAGGTATCTCCACCACAACCACTCCCGGACTAGCTCCAGAACTCAGTTTGGATGGCGACCAGCCTACTGGAACCAACGTCCAGTACGGTGACCTGGAACGCGAAATAGGATTCACGTCCGAGTCCGATCAGTTGCTCGAGCTGCTGCCCAGCAGTCCGACAGATACAACAGACGCTCACCATAGGATTCATGATTTTCAGTCGCCACAGAGCCTGCGGCGCGCCGGAGAGTCTTCAATTCGACACAAATACTACCAGTTCAAGAAAACCCCACTCCGCATTAGATTGTACAACATCTGGCATTCTCTCATCTACTCATATCTTGGAGTTAAACTTTTATTACTTTCGCAATTCTTCAATGCCGGTATGGCAGCGACAACAAGGCTACTGGAAACAACCTCCGATCCACCTTTCCACCCATTGCAAATTTTGTTTGTAAGAATGACCATTACATATGCCGGCTGCTTTGCTTTCATGTACTGGAAAGGAATCCCCGACTTTGTAATTGGTCCGCCAGGCGTCCGCCTGCTGCTAGTGCTTCGCGGCACGGTTGGATTTTTTGGAGTCTTTGGTCTTTACTATTCTGTTAATTACCTCGAGCTTTCCGATGCGACCGTAATTACTTTTCTGACACCGACCATGGCAGCAATTCTTGCCTGGTTCTTTTTAGGCGAAAAGCTTATCCCAGCCGAGCTTGCCGGGGGTTTTGTGGCGCTTCTTGGAGTGTTGCTAATTGCCCGGCCTGCATTTATCATGCATTGGATACAGGGTAGCAACCACGTTCACCCTGGCGAGCCAGACGATGTCCCAGAGTATCTGCGCATGCGGGCTATTTTCTTTGCACTCCTCGGTGTGTTTGGTGCGGGAATGGCGTTTGTGAGCATTCGCTGGATTGGCAAGCGTGCCCACCCTCTGATCTCGGTCTCATATTTCGCAGCTTGGTGTGTGTTAGTATCTACTATTGGATTGATTGTGATCCCCGGGCTTTCGTTTGTTTTGCCTCAAAACGCGTATCAGTGGATGTTGCTTTTTGCTTTGGGAATTTGCGGATTCCTTATGCAGTTTTCCCTTACGGCTGGCATTCAGCGCGTTAAGGCTGGTAGAGCTGCTGCTGCTACTTACACCCAAATACTTTGGGCCATTATGTGGGAAAGAGTTATTTGGAACAAGCTTCCCGATCTCCTTTCGCTTCTCGGTGGCAGTCTTATTATAGGATCAGCCATTACGGTGAGTCTTATCAAGTACAGACAGACTAAGAAAGATGAGGAAGAACTCACAAAGCAAACCCCCGAGGAGAATGACGGCGCCATTGTGTTTAGTTCCGACGACGACCAGGATTACTCAGATTCTGAAGTGCAATTCGGTCATGCCCGTCGTGTGGTAGATTTTGACAATATAAATCCAGGATCAAGGAAGTCATTCTCCCATTCCAACCAGACTTCGATAGAGCAAGAGCCGCTGAAACCCTTTGATAATGGTGTTATAGACGGTGGTCCTTTGCTGGGAAACGAGAATCCCCATACCAGGGAGATTGTTGAACGGTAAATATGAGGCTTGAGACGTAGACAGACAATCATGAAATTTAAACAATACCCTTTTTTTGTATCTAACTTTTGTTGAAAGGCAAGAGGTAAAACTAGTTTGAAGTGTTTTGATGTTTTGATTTCTCAGATATGTATTTTTTTAAAACAAAAAAAAAATTGAATCAAGCGTATATTATATGTATTACACAAAAAAGAAAGAAAAAAAATTAGGGATGTAAACTTCACGGAAATTAATTTCTGGAGCCCTTTAACCTCGAGACACACCTATCAAATTTAAGATCTACCAAACATCAAGTAGACGTATCTAACCATTCGAGAAATGCAAAAACGTTTGTAGGTCTATCTGTATATGAATACACAGTAGAAAAAAGTATATAGTAGATGTTTAATCTTTTAGTTCAACAGTAATACATGAAATAAAAACAATGGTTGCAATGAACTAGTGTGCAGCGGGAAGACTGGGATGACATGAGTCGAGCTGCACAAATAAAGAAGCGTTTCTAACCAGACCGTTTTTTTTCTATTGCTATATGGCTGATTCTTGGTTGCTTTGGCGAATTGCGAGTCATATATCGTTGTAGCTCCATCTCTGACCAGCTTTTCATTTGAGACTACAATTATTTGCTATTCTCAGGGTTCAGCTTTAAATTTTTAAAAGCCCAAAATTTTATGGGATCATCTGATGTTAAAGGCTGATATCTTAAATCGTTAGTCATAATATAACTTGTCCAAAATATAATACTCGAGTAAAAGCTAGCTCAACTTTCAGTTTGTTCAGTCATCAGTTAGTGCTTTTGAAAATTCGACTACAAAAGTTATTCTATATCATGTCTGCATCTTAATTATTTTTTGAGAGAGTTTAATTGGAGTCGAGACCCTGTAAAATAATGCTCGTACAAACTATGGGCTAGCTAAAAGCCAAGCGAACTAACCAAAGTTTGCTAAGTTACAAAAGAATTTCATTCTTTTCATTTTTTACACCAAAGGAAATTGAATAGTTACCGCTAACTATGTACGAGCAATGGTTAGGAGAAAAAATACTCCCGAAAACTTGGACTTGAATGCAAAGCACATTATATCCTGCTGTAAGATACCGAAAACTTGAAAAAAGGAAATTTTTGTAAAGAGAAACCTTTGAGAAATTTAGCTGTTTTTAGTGCCCTTTGAATACTGAAATGGTTCCAGACAGGTATAGATTTTCAATTGCTGCTGCTGCAAATTAACTCTGGTAAACAAGTGATTATGATCACCAGCTCTGTAACCAAATAAGGCCTAGAGGAGAAAGATAAAAAGAATTATGTGTCAGTAAAAGGGTCAGAGAAGCAGCAGGTGCTCACGAGCCTGTAGTGTTAGGGGTAGTGGAAATACTTAACGGCAATCTCTGTTCCATGAAATTCAAGCTGCTGATGTTCTGGTTGTTACTGTTTCAGCCAGTTGGCTTAGCCGCTAAAGCTCTTAGCCAATTTTAGAATTGAAAAAAAAATATATTTAGCCAATAAACATACTGAATTTAGACTTTCAAGCAGCTTATAACGATACAATATATTGTAGTTATTTATACTGCTTTGTCATTATTTGAGGATATTTTCAATAAGGCGGTTGGTTGGAAATAAACGTAAGAGTTGAAGTTTCAAAAGTGCGGTATTCTGAAAAGAACAATGCATTGGAATTTCTGTATAAAGACCCTTTGCAAATCGTTGGATCCACATTGTGCGAATATAGTAAACGCTGGTTAGCCAATTTTAGATGTAGTAGCCGGTTTCGGCTTGCAGAAGCCTTGTTTGACCTCCCGGGTGTCTTACGTCTCGCTGGGTCTTGGTCATCTGGGGATCAGTATCTGGCCCTGCCGCCCTGCTTTTTCCGCTAATGCCAATGTGGGTTCCATCATAGCGGTTGGATCTTACAACCCCTTCACAAACATGCGCATTACGTCGAAACCAAAGTATAAGTCTGGACACCAGACAACCTTTTTTTTATTATTATGATTTACCATATATATAACCATGTATGGATAGAAACAGTTGACAGACATGCAAGAAAAATCCAAAGTTATACATTGAGTCCCATTGATAAACCTGCTATATAAACCCCCTCTCAAGTTCAAAGGTAGGTCACATAGTAACGGTGGGTTTTACCTTACAATTGGGCGGTGCCTACCGGCAGAAAGTGATACGAGTGTATACTTTGATAATGTGCAAACCTAAAGTCGTCCAGCGAAGCTGCTCAAGCATCACAGTTAGGTTGTGTACGGTAGCTAACCCAAGGCATAAAATAGCAGTGTTATATAGGGGGTTTAGACGTTGGGACGCAGTACAGCCATCCCATACGGGTCTGTTGATGGAGCCTGGCAGAGAAGATGAGCTGCCCAAGCTCAAATGAAGCTTTACAAAGCTTTTAAATTTCTAAGGTTTAACGTATGAATTTAAAATAAAAGCTTCTTGAATAACTAGACGTCTGTGCCTTTTGTCAAAACCGGGGCAGCGCCGCCGACCTTGAGAATGATTTCTGCTATTGAGGCTGTAGCTAGGTACTAGATCCTTTTTACAACCGACATCTGTCAACATATAGTATATATGGCTTCTAGATCCAAGTATGGGTATAGCCCAAAGTGTATGATGTGATGTAGTTGACGCGGACTGCAAACATTTAAAAGTGTAAGATTACTAAACATGTACAAATGGTTGAAAGCTCCTGTAATATATATTGATCACCCCAGGAAGAAGTGTAAAAATGGCAATAGCAGAAGCCCACAGATAATCGATTGACTACATTGAGATACTGTGAAAGTTTTAAACACGGTTAACAGTATACAAGTAATTCCCAAAGATTATTTGGGTAACTGCATCAATGGTATTATAGCTGGAGCTGGCGCACTGCACACCCTAAGGAGGTCTTAACCATCAAACGAGTTAAACCATTGAACTCAGGGATAATTATCTACTCAAGGCAATAATAAGACCATTTTTTAGTTTCTCTTTCCTGATTTTCATTTTCTTTATCCAGAAACAGGGTTGGTGTTGTAGCTATTAATTTCCAAAACTGAGGAAATTCAATGGCAAAAAAGGGTTTTTTTTTTTTTTCTTCAAATTAAACTAGCAAACTTGTATGTGTTTGTTGCAAACGTAGAATAATACAGTAATAACCGTACTGTATCCTTAAAGGTAATAAATTAGTGATAAATATATATATATAACTATATATACCTCAAAGTACAGGAAGTATTGAAAGGTTTCCAGCAGCGATTTTTAGTAAACTTACCTCAGAACAATAATCTCATATTTTTGAATTGAAACTGTATGTTTAGTTTAGAAAATGCGCACATCATTCAAGCAGTTCGTGATGTATTACTAGAAATTGACAAGCTGAAAATTGATTATGTACACTAACCAAAATTTTCTTTACGTCGACTGCCTAACACGATGATGATGAGAATTATTTATAAATTTTTATCATATTTTTTGTACTTTCAATTACTGTAGACAGAAAAAAGAGCTGATACCTTTACTATCTATTAGGCCAGATATAAATTCAGTGCACCGAGCTTGCACTGTTCCAAGAAATATAGAAACGCAGGTGTGCAAAAACAGGATAGCGCCGGAAAAGCTCTACCAACTGGCTTCGGAACTCTGGTGCCTATACACCAGAAAGTGAATGTTAGCAGTTTATTTTCACCATCTTTGATGGTGTTAATATATTTGACTCTATAATAGTTCCAAGTCGCATTTTCAATTTGCTATATTTGAGTGCACAATATGTGTGCGGGCCGAATTCCAGATGAATAATATCAGAGTTCTGGTCTTAGGTAATCAAGCTTTTGACAAACAAGTAGCATTAGAGTATTCAGAATATCTTGATCAAATTTTTGATCCCTTCTCACAACAATTATTGCAACCCAACTTTGTCTAAAAAAATTTTATAATGCTAAATAGAATTCCTCTCTTATCAAAAGAGTCTTGAGCCTCATGAGAGATTTTACTTTACCGGAATTCCGTGTCAACAGATGCGGGCGCGCATAAATAGCAGCAGGTTTAATGAAACTTGATGCGTAAGTACAACAGGAGACCTGAAATAAATTGGTCTGAAAAAAAATAAATAAAAAAACAATACAGCCTATCTGCAAGTCTACTTTTACATAGATTCCCTGTCCCATCATAGCCCTATACAGTTCAATCTCTTCAAATAAGCGTGGATCGACGATCTAGCTTTACTGTTACCGACCGTTCTAAAACTAACAACATTATTCAAAGGTTTGGTTTTTTTCTCTGCAATACCCCTAAAAACATAACATGTAGTCTGGTCATAGGCATATTGAGGCTTATTCCTGAGTTTGATGTGATGTTTCTAAAAGCGGAGTATTTATCATCATCTCATCGCATTTCTTCATTTGGCATGCCTTTTTTCTTTCTTTCTTTCTTTTTGGTACATCTCTCAACTTTTAAATCTCTAGTCCCCAAACTTTAAGTTTTAGATGTCTATGTCATTGTTTATTTACAGATTTTCAATAATCATTCAGCAAGACAAGCCTTATTGTTAATGGGAATCTCTCTGAAGCAAGAAAGGTGGAGACAGGCGTACCGCAAGGATCTCCAATCTCTCCCCTGTTGTTTCCCATATGCACGAGCGACCTTTACCGGACGATATGCGACGCTGGTGTTAGAATGATTGGCTTTGTTGACGATATCACTATCTACACGAGTGGAAGAGACGCCAACAAGAACGCCACTAAGCTTTCGGATGTACTGAAAATATGTCATGACTGGGCCATAGGGTCTCACACTGAGTTTGATTATGGCGATAAGCCTGGCTTTATCCACATACGACCTCGCTTCCCCGGCAAGAGGAAGAAAGCAAGAAAGTGGAGAAGGAAACTTGTAATCCCGGTAAACGGTGTACCGAGGAGACCTGCTCAGGGCAGTCTAAAACTATTAGGTGTTACTATTAGCCGCAGTTTTTCCTCCGCCAAACACGCTAAGAATGTGATTTCTAAGGCTACAAAAGCGGCTGGCGCAATAGGAAGACTAGGTGGTGTCCTTAGAGACATTACTGGTCAGACTATGAGGCAACTATACGTCTCATGCGTTAGGCTAGTCATGGAGTACGCTAGTCCAGTATGGTATCAAAGAACACCAAAGATTTACAAGGACAAACTTGAAAGTATTCAAAATCTTGCTTTGAGGAAGACCTTGGGTGCTTTTAGAACGACTGCAACCTGCATTTTACAGCGGGACGCGGGTGTCCCACCTTTCTGCAAACGAGCTGAGGAACTTGGTAAGCGATATTCTCTGAGAGCTCTGAGGGATGTTAGCCCGAAAACCCCAGTTAGGATGCTGATTAAGAGACAAGGCCCTGTTGCTGAAAATGAACCGCTAGTATTGTTATTCTATTGGACTTGTCAGATAGAATCAGCTGGAAAGGATGTCTTCTGGAATACCAGACCACCTTGGAAGCGTGCTAAGATGAGCATGGTGCTCAAGGCGGCTGAAATCACTGTCAACCTCAGGAAGAGCATTAGAGCTCAAGCTCGTTCAGCCTGGAGATCAGATTATTATGAGAGTTCTAAGGGCGGCTTTACAGGCCATTCACCAAGCCTGGCCTCTATGGCGACCCAGACAACTACAGTCCTCTTCGCAGCATCATGGAAAAAGCGAACCGTCACACCCCTAGCAAGGTGGTACAATTGAGAACTAGCCATGGCGTTATTGGATCCTATTTTAAAAGGATAAGAGTCTTGGATAGAAATTACAAGTGCGAATGTGGCCAGCCTGAAACGGTTGTGCTCCTGCTGAAGGATTGCGCCCTCTGCGAATCAGGGCGTAGGCACCTGAGAACACGTTCCCCGGAGCTTGACATCAATGTTTTACTTGATACCAAGAAAGGCATTGAAGCGGTGATCAAGTTCCTCTATTCGTCACCGCACCTCCTCAATTGATGGTCAGCTTAACTGCATAACCTGTCAAGGTTTTACCGGCTTGCCCTCCCACTCAACATAACGCACTGAAGTGACGATTATGTCGGGTTTCCCTTGACACACGGACTGAGTTCGTGGAAAATTCGGTGCCATCGAAGCGAATGAAATATATAGTGAATGGCGCATTCCCCGCTAAAGGGTTATTTTTGTTTTATTAATGTCTTCTGTGTATAATTTTCAAATAGTTATAAGGACAATAAACTGATTATATATATAATCATTCAGCAAGCGATAAAATATCATCAACTACTCTCTCGAAGTAATAGATGATATTGATATTTTGAAAGCTTCTTTGGATCATCACCAGTAGAGTCAGAAATCTTTAAATGCAAATTAGAACCGGTAAATAAACCTTTTTGGCTAGTAGCTATACAAACTCATCAATTTAATCCAATGATGAAAGCAGCTTAACAACTAATTTGTTCTAGTATATAATTACACTGGACATCTAAATAAACATATTTATAGTACGACTAATAGGCCTAGCCAGTGCTGTGATCATAAAGTGTCAACTGGTATTGCCTAGTTCTTCCGGATCATAATAGATTTCGGATAATATGATACACTTAAAATGAGTAGCTCCATAGAATCTATTTACAAAATATAGATGAAGCTGAAAACTGAAGGTTTCATAAAATGTTGATTTCCAAAGAGAACTTTAAATCAATATTTGCCAAAGTTGTAAAAAGAAAAAAGCTTTTTTGGTAGTCAAACTATCAAACATTGTTGTCGAAAGTGTGAGAACACATAACTAGATACACAGCGAAGTCTTGCTGATTTGGTTTACACACTCAACTACATTGCTGGGGAGGGTCCTGGGCCAGAACAGGCGAGTAAGCGAGCAATTGGTAGACCAGGCTAATTTTTCCTAAATTGGCACTTGCAGAAAACGACAAATAACTAAACCAGATACGTATTGTATTTCTCAAGTTCGCGTAAGATTAGGATGTTGAGCTCTCTCCGCGAGGGGGCCTTGTCGATCTTGGAAGAATTCCGGCCCAGATTTTCCGTGCCTACGAGTACAGGCGCACTACAGGTAGCTCCTGACCTAGATAAGCTGTGTGTTTTTTCAGTATCTATATATAATTACCCAGAGGACACCTAAACAGACAGGTTCTACTGCTAAACAATGTTGTCAAAAACAATTATTGTCGGGTATACTCGACTTGTAGAAATTGACGCGTATTTCTGAAAATAGCAATAAAACCACAAGAAAACTTTATTACTTCATTTAAAACAGTAGCCAAACTGCATAACATCATTTCTAGGCTAATAGGTAAGCAAACAGAGAAAAAATAGACTATTGTTTACTATGTTTAAGATAGATTCAGATATATATACTGGTCACAAAAACTTCTGTCATGACCATCATTTTTGTTTAAATTTTACGGTTTTACATGTAGAGTTTTGAATTGGCAAAGGCGGTAATTTTATCTGTGTAGATTTTCTCTATCGCCCAAGCTGCGTGGTATAATTCATTTTTAATAAAGTATCATTATCTGAAGAGGCATAACCTGTTTAGAATCATTAAATGAAGGTAAAACAGAATTTTTTTGCGGATTTCTGTAGTTAAATTCACTCAGAGTCCCAGTATTTGAAAAGGCTCCCACTAATACTTTAGATGTATCACACGCCTAATTCTGTCAATTGTGCATTGCTTCTTTGCTTCGTTGCTTTAAAAGAAAAAAATCAAGAGCTACGGATGGTACCGTAAATTCCGTTCATGGTTTTCAACAAATTCTATACTTAGACAGTTGCCAGGTGTCTTAGGTGCTTCGAGCGGTTTCGTGAATTCAAACACAGTAGAATACTTTCACTCAATGGCGCCCAAACGCCCGAAAAATCGAGATCATTTCCAAAACTGAAACAATGTAAACGAGCAGGCACCTAACGTCAAATCCCAAAACATTCACCTCTCCTTTCCCGATAATATCATTTTTTAACTGATTTAGAATATAAACTATTGTTTTTGCAACCTCTCCTTAGTAGCAATATTTTTTGCAAAGTTGCTATACGTAATCGCTTGCGTTTTGCAGGTATCACTTGTGAGTGCCCCACTAAGTTCAGCTGCTTTCGTTTCGTATCACAATGTTCTGGTGCGTGTGTACAATATAAGTAAGTTTCTGTGACTTTTCGGATAGACACGCACGAGTATATACATTGTTGTCACCCCTATCTCGGGCGGTAAATACCGAATCCTGGAACTACTAACCAAGGGTCTAGTTTTTGGGGAATACTGTAATACTTCTATTTATATTTACAATGATTTAAACTAGAGATGTAAGTGTCAGAGTGGCAAAATGGATTTTTTTTTCTTAAAAAAAAAAAAACTAAGCACTTCTGTATTGAGTTTACCGTAATTTCTGTGTAAGCCCCAAAGTAACGTCTAACGCTATTGTTTTAAAGATTAAGTTATTTTAGATCATAGTTGATGTAAATTCATATTGGATGGATGAAATATTTGTTAGACTGCTTTAATATTAAAATCAGTTGTTTTATTTGAAACGCTGATGGTTAACTTAACAGCATAGATTGTAGTGTTTTATTAACTGGTCCTCCCACTAAGATACACTGACTGCAAGGGTAATTTCAAAAAATTTCCCTTTGCTCACTGGCTGAGTTCATGGATAATTCGGCGCCATCAAATGTCGAGGCCCTATGTACCTGTTGGGACAACCGCTTGATCGGCCTCACCGAAAAAAGTTTTCCTGAATTAAACTTCTTTTTTGTTATTTTATTTTCTTTACATTTCAAGTCAGTAAACATGTTTATTACTTGAAATTGTAAAAAAACATGAGAATTGTTATTAGTGATGGGCATAGATCTATTGCTTATATGATTAGATGCCCTATTTAGGTCTGCTCGTATCTGTGACTCCCTGGTGATTAAGCGAATGATTGAGGTTGTTGCTCTATTTATTTTCTCAAGGTCGGTAGAGGTCAAACCAGTTGTGATTGCTTCTTTTCTCAAATCTCGATGAGATGGATTCTGCAATCATGTAGGTATATGTCAGGTTGGAGATCTAAGTTAAGTAATAATGATTTAAAAAAAGAGGCATGTCTGCCCAAGGTTTATTTAGAAGAAAATCATGGAAAATATTTTCAGTAAACTGCTTTAAAATTATCCTGAATCCGATGCCACCACTTCTAAGTTTATAAGATTCCCGAAAAAACATTGTAACAGTATTTGACCGTTTGACAGCTTTAGTTGAGTGCATATTCTATTTCAATCTAAATTCTGAAACTTCTATTTTTCGCCTGCCGCAAAGCACTATAGAAAAGCGTAGAATTTACCTGTAACAATCTTAGTCGGTAAAGCAACTTTTGTGTTTTCATTCCTAAGAATGTGAACTAACGTGAAAGTTTTGTGAAAGAGAAACCAATTTTATCTATATATCATGTTTCCGTACAGGTCATGGCGTTCTAAAAAAGTATTTCCAGATGAGATGCATCAAAAAGCGAAATCATAGTTGCAAGTGTGGTTAACTGGAAACGGTTGAGCACGTTTTCAAGGAGTGTCCGTTGCATCCTGCAGAGTAAAATTGTTGAGAAAATGTTCCCCGGAGCTGGATCCCAATATTCTTCTTGATACCAAAAGGGGTCGTGGTGCGGTAGTCAAGTTCTTAGATTCATTAACGCACCTTTTTTGCTGATAGTTTGTTTTATCAGAGCAGCTTGTTAATGTTTTGCTGAGTGTCAATCTCTGGTGTTGATCTAACGGGTGTTATGTATTGCAGGTTTCTCTTAACAAATGAAATTATTCACGGAGAATTATGTTCCATCGAATGCTTGAGCTTGAAATACGCGCTAACACCGCTACTTTGTTCATTTTGCTTGTAAATTTATTTGTAACTATTTGACGTAAGGACAATAACCTGATTATCTAGCATATTTTCTCCATTGAGGTCATAATAGACGAGCAGATTGAGCATAAAGCATCACCTTTGCTAAATGGAATCAAGTTAAAGGCGTGTCCTCTTTAAAAATCGCAGAAGTTTCTTTTAGGTTAGTCAACAGTAGTTGTTAATCAGCTATGATAGTGTGAGGACCTTAGTGTCAAGTTGCTATTTTTCAGGAGAGGCTACCAAAAATGTTTATATGTCATTTGCTTGCTACACAAAAGTTGCTAGATGCAGACGCCTTCAAGTCGAAGTCTCAAGTAGATGACACCCATATTAATGACATAATAAGACGCTTTGGTACGGTTCGCCGAAAGAAGTAACTATGCGAAAAGCCGGATTTGGCGGTGATTGACACTCTTTGCGCCTAGTTCTCAACACTGGCTGACAGTCGCTCGCAAGCTTCTTTTTAAGTTTTCAAAGTCACACTTGGAAATTGGCATATCAGATGGTGATTCTATTCAAGCTAACCAGACTGCGAAGATCAAAAGTTTTGGTAAGACACAATACACTGCCTTTCTCGTGGCGTTTTTTACAATCAACCAGCCGGCATTTTCTTTTGAATTGAATTTATAATGAAAAATATATTCTTTTCCTGGAATGGATTGTAGTTACGATCTATCATTCAACAGATGAATCAGAAGTAGTAAACAGCAACATAGCAAGCATGAGAAATGAATGTGCAATTCCGTATTAAATCATTTGTATCATCGAGAATTGCAGGGAAAAAATCCGTTAGACCCTGGTACCTTAGAATTATCCTCCCAAACTATATACTCAATTGGTGGACAGTTTTAGGAGTTTAGGTCTTTTCCGAAAAACCGTAAAGATGGCACTATCTCTGGCACGACTTGTAGTTTACACCTTAGTTAGTATTTAATATCTCAAATAAGATTCATATCGTAAGTAAGAATCTATTTTTCCAAACATGACCGTCTTCTACACCCCATACTAGAACATGAATATGATAATTACGAGCAAACATGAGTCTGATTAATATAATAGAGTGGCACATCTTCTATGTTTAGATTGAAATCTAGTGGTGCTAAGCCTTTGCAAGTTCTATAATTAAACATCACATGCTGTTCTAATTACTCTGGGCATGAAACCAAAATCTGACGTTATGGAAACCAAGATTGGCAAGGTGATTATTAAGATTATATAGGCTTATGTTAATGAAAAGTAATGTAATTTCAAAAGCAGTGTCGTGGCTATCAACCTGTAAGAATAATTTACTTTCAATCAGTCAAGTGGTACGTAAATGAGATTAAAAACGGTAGAGGTGTCAACTTGAGTAAAAAAAAAAAAAAAAAAAGCGCAGGAGAACGCTTGGAGGAACTGCCTAGGAACTGAGTGTTGACAGATCTAATGTCAAACTACAATCAAACGCTCAGAATTGACACTATTATGACGTCTAAACTGTTCGCTTTTCAAAGTAAAAAAAATCGTGGACATATCCTCAGCAGAGCAGCAAAGGAGTAATATGTCTGATGATTTGATGTCAAAGCAGGAAATTAAACATGGCTGGGTGAAAATTGTCAGTTACCCTGTGCTTATATAAGCCCGACAAGAACAACAACAACAACAACAACAACCAAGTGCTCTCCTTATTCTTTCGCATTTATTCATCTTTCAATCCTCCTTTTTCTAAAGGCCTCCCTTTTTTCTTCCTCTTCCCTTTAAGAATTGTTGATTTTTGTCAAGCTTTGCTAAAAGTTTTCTATTTTTCTTTTTCATTTTTACTCAATTAATATTAAATCCCTTTAATGTAAGTAGCATTTTTCGTTTTTTTGGGGTATGCGCTGGTGCGGTCGTTCCCGCTGCTTGTTCTCAATGCGTGTTTCCAAACGCCTGATTGAGCAATCCTAGATGTTGCCAGCTCAATAGTATTCTTGGCTCATCAGCTGAACAGAGGCCACCTAATTCTTTCAAACTTCTGCCCCAGCGGCCTGTGATGTGTTTTTTTCTTAACTCATATTTGCTGACATTTATTTTTGCCATCTAGATCTCACAATGGTATGCATTTCTGTTTTGCTCTGTGGCGCCGCGGATGACGACGCCCTACTTTAAAAATACCCAGTCATTTTAACACAAGCCCGTCCTATTTCACAGTCTAGATCTGGTGTTACCGTTAACGACGAGTCTCTTACTGCCTTCAACGACCTGAAGCTTAAGAAGTCTCACAAGTACATTATCTTCTCTCTTAATGACAATAAGACCGAGATTGTGGTCTCCAAGACCTCCAACGACCAGTCCTACGACGACTTCCTTGGTGATCTTCCTGAGAACGACTGCAGATACGCTGTCTACGACTTTGAGTACGACACTTCTGACTCTGGCAAGCGTTCCAAGATTGTTTTCTTCACCTGGTCTCCTGATACTGCCCCCATCAGAGTATGTTAACTTGCGATATGACATATGTTTTACACAAATGCTAACAATTGCCCTTTTTTTTTCTACAGAGCAAGATGGTCTACGCCTCTTCCAAGGAGGCCCTTCGCCGTGCCCTTTCTGGTGTCTCCACCGAGATCCAGGGTACTGATTTCAGCGAAGTCGCCTACGAGAGCGTTTTGGAGCGTGTCTCCCGTGGTGCCGGTTCTCACTAAACTTAACACACTGAGAAAAATTATATCTATGTATTAATATATCCCTTTTTGTTTTCTTATATATATATATATTTTATTAATGTAATTCTTGATATCTCAGTGTTTCAAGCGATGTCCTGGCAGTGTGGCAGGCTTACTCCTGGTTGTCCTAACTAGGGGTTTGGAGATGTGCCATATTGAGACAGTTGAAACTTTACATTGGTAGCGAGACTATGATGACAGCAGAGAGCAACGGTTTCAGGGCAACCCTATAAAATGCAGGTCTTAAAAATTTAGAATTGATACACAGGTACAATATTGTGGGCGTTCATAATAGAATGAATGATTCTTTCAGAATTTTGCAATATTTCTGGGCAAGAATTATCAAGCTGCCACTCTTGATGGCGTGGTTCGTCAGTTTGTTCAAGGCAAGTGATGCGCTGGCGAATAAGCGGCTGGCAGCAAGGAGCAAATTTAGTGAAGTCCAGCACTTTGTGCAGTCAAACCATATACAAGTTCCGTCTCGCCGCTACCCCAATAACTGTAACCGGCCCTGCATTCATCCTGGAAATTCTCTGATGGTGATCAAAAGTGAATATCCAGCCACCACCCTCTTGACAAGGGCTGAATGCGCTTTGGTATGACGGGTGGGTCATTTAGAGTTTAGCAACAAAAAAAAAAAAAATCAAAAAAAGATTTTGCAGAAAAAAGAAAGCACCCACGGTGGGAGTCGAACCCACAATCTTCAGATTTGCTAAAGAAACTTCAAGTAGAAGTCTGACGCGTTAACCATTGCGCTACGCGGGCTGTTCTTGGTTTAATCTAAGAGACCTTTAATATCATAGATTTAAACATTTAAAAGGCGGTTTTTTACCTATTTGGGAATTTTTTTTTTTTTCAACCTCCCCACCCGATATGACAACAACCGCGAACAGCGATTCAGCTGATGGACCCGCCAAAATCCGTCAGGGGATCTCTATCCTAGATAATCCTGATCCTCCTGATGCTGGAAAAGGTAATTCTATTTTGGATAGGGATGGAGACTACGCGAACGACTCTATGGAAATATCTGAACAACACGACAATAATACTCAACCAACGACCAAAACAACCAACAATTTGACTTTACTCAACTCCTCCAAAAGGCCTTTTCAGTTTACTCACCCTGCAGAGGGCTACAAAGTGAACAAGAAGAGTGCTGTGGAGATAGTGGTAGCAGGGAATGACTTCCGCGACGAGCTCTCCGAACTGCAATCAAAAGTCACCAAACTTGAAGACGACAAACTACTTTCTGACAAACATATCAACACTCTTGAAGAACTGATCAAAACTCAACAAAACCACATTGACGACATGGAAAGAAAAATGGCCATCTGGAAACAAGAACTCGACGTTTTCAATAAACGCTCGGGGGCTGTGAAAAAATTTTCTGATGATACACGCGACTCAGGCTGAAGCTAGGGTAACCAAAGTGGAATCCCGTGTTGAAGAGGCCCACACGCTCATCGAAAACATTGACAATACTATGAAGAAGTTTAGCACCCAGCAAAAATCTCTCTCTGATGCTAGACTAAATCTAGCTGAAAAGGAATTAACTGAAAAGTTTAGCGCCAAGTTTGCTGAAGTAAAATATACTGAAGCCCAGGCCAAACTTGCAATTAAGAAGGTCGACCAATTATCAAAGAAAGTGGTTAGCACCACTAATATTTGTAATGAGACACAAAAAGAGATTAAAAGAACTAAACATGAGGCTAGAAGTGCAACTAGCTATGCTAGAGCTATCGAATCCAAATGGGAAGTTCGTGAAACTCCAAGGCCAAGATTCAGCCAAATAAGAGCTGAGCAAAAGAATGCGAAAAAAGAACCCGACAACCAAAAGTATCAGGTGTGCATCCGGGTCACCGACACGGAGGCTGACTATGATATCAACGAAATAGGTTCTAAGATAGATGAAATTCACGGTAAAGGCACTGTCAAGTTCGGTTCAA
>JAJMRT010000240.1:0-33912 GCA_030558065.1 Geotrichum phurueaensis | reverse complement strand
AAAAAAAAAAAATAGAATGGAAATGGACCTGATATAGAGCGCTGATAGCTTAACAACTATAACAACTACTCACGGCTAGTCTCGGCATTTGACTAGCAACTTCTACAAAATCAAGTGGGTCGTAAAGTAACAGTTTTATCGAATTTTTAATTACAGTCAGACTTTTCTCAATGAAAAATAACATTAACTAAAGAAAACTCCAAGATGAAAAATAAAAAAAATAAAAAGAAAAAAGTTGCGATAACTATTCCAACCTCCAAGGTTTTGTTGAGACTAAAAAAAAAAAAAACTAATCTATGTTGCACTTATTACAAGCCTATCCCATCAATGACTATAGGTAGTACAGTTACTTTGATGTATTTTTTTTAAATCTTAGGATCCAATAATTTAAAGATAGGAAAACCGGGGTCATTATTTTGTTGGCTACTAAAAGGGGTTTCATCAAGTTTTGTGACAGTGCGACACTGACGAGTGATAGTTTTAGACAAACTATGTTTCTACAGAGGAGAATTGAAAAAAAAAAAAAAATTCACCTCAAGCTCTTTATGCCTTGTTAACTTTCTGAATACCAACTACCAACCAGCCCTAAAACTATTCTTTTTTTATTTTAATTTTTTTTTTTTTTTTAAAAAAAAAAAAAAAAAAAAAAAAGGATGACATTTTAATGTAACTATGACTACTTTTTTTTTTTTTTTTTATCATTCATACCGCTTGTGACATTCAAGTTTGTGGAATGGCAATCATGATTTAACCAGGTCAACAAGCCTAAACAATTTTTTTTTCCCAGCAAGGTCTCAATAATATATCAGCGTAACTAGAGCCTGTCAATACATTAGGCATATGCAGCTATCTATAGTTCAATTAGATTTAATTTGCAATGGTTATTATTATCATTTCTTTTTGGAACACTAGACTTGTATGCTTGGTAACTCTGCTAGGCTCAATTGCTGGCCTGTGACAACTGCTGTTGTCCCTAGCAAACCTTGTGATTGAGTACCTTAAACTATCAAAACACCATTCAACTAAAAAAGAAGGAAGGGGGTATAGCTGGTACTACTCTTGGATTTTAAACAACCTCTAGGCTTAAAGCAGCTTTACATTTGCAAAGGGTTATGAAATATGATATAACACCTTTAAAATAGAACTTAATTTTATAGTTTGGTGGCTTTCAAACGCAAGTAATATGTCAGCATTACTTTACCAGAATCGGAATTCAAGTTGAAGTAAAACTTTTGACTTCAGTTACACCCCTGCTAGGAGTATCTCTCTGGTGGAGGAAATCCTTCCGTTAAACGTCACCTTCCCCATATCCAAATGAGATTTCTAAGTAAAATTACACAAAAGTTTCTTTCCCTATAGCATACACAGAAAGGTCTTGTCTCTTCCTATACAGAATTCCTGACAAGCGATTAAATATAAGGGCAAAAGGGTTGGTTTGACTGCATTTACCTCTAATGCAAAATATAATTGTCAAACAAGTATCCCTTTGTAAGAAACGTGAATTGAAGTTTTTAGCTAAGATAGTGGTTTGAAAAGAAAGTATAATTGAACGATTACTATCGCTACGATTCTAAGGAAGCATGCTTACACTCGGAAAAAGGAAAGTGATTGGATATCAGTCTATTTAATAAGAGAGAAGACTACCGGAAATGACTATCAAACAATATTCAGTACCATAAGCTAGTCATAGACAAAAGTTCCAGTTGGGGATTCTCAATAATATGTAGATAAATAGTTGGTGATAGAAGGAATCCCCAGAAGTGCTTCAAGATTCATTCAATCAGGGAGAGCAGCGCTGATCACCAGAGAGAGCCTGGGTTGGTCAGCTCTACCAATAAATCTAATGTAGTTTTTAAGAGTTTGCAAGTCTTGTTTCAAAGGATCATGTTATAGATAGCTTTTCCAAACTTTGATGGTAATATTAATAAATGAATAAAACGTGCACTACTTCTATGAGGGCTTGCTAGTTCACTTCTAGTATAATATATATAATCAGTTTATTGTCCTTCTAACTATTTGGAAATTATACACAGAAAACATTAATACAACAAAAATTTCTCTCTTAGCGGGGAATGCGCCATTTACTATATATTTCATTCACTTCGATAGCACCGAATTTTCCACGAACTTAGTCAGTGTGTCAAGAGAAACCCGACATGATCGTCACTACAGTGCGTTATCTTGAGTGGGAGGGCAAGCCGGTAAAACCTTGACAGGCTTTGCTGTTAAGCTGACCATCAATTGAGGAGGTGCGGTGACGAATCGAGAAACTTGAACACCGCTTCAAGGCCTTTCTTGGTATCAAGTAAAACATTGATGTCAAGCTCCGGGAACATGTTCTCAGATGCGTACGCCCCGATTCGAAGAGAGCGCAGTTCTTCAGCAGGTGCACAACCGTTTCAGGCTGGCCATATTCGCACGTGTGATTTCTATCTAAGACTCCTATTGTTTTAAAATAGGATCCAATAACGCCATGGCTAGTTCTCAATTGCACCACCTTGTTAAGGGTGTGACGGTTCGCTTTTTCCATAATGCTGCGAAGAAGACTGTAGTTGCCTGGGTCGCCGTAGAGGCCAGGCTTGGTGAACGACTTGTAAAAGCCGCTCTTAGAACTCTTATCGTAATCTAATCTCCAGGCTAAACGAGCTTGAGCTCTAATGCTCTTCCTGAGGTTGGCAGTGATTTCAGCCGCCTTGAGCACCATGCTCATCTTAGCACGCTTCCAAGATGGTCGGGTGTTCCAGAAGACATACTTTCCAGCTGATTCTATCTGATAACTCTGATAGAATAGCAATGCTAGCGGTTCATTTTTCAGCCACAGGGCCTTGCCTCTTAATCAGCCTTCTAACTGGGGGTTTCGGGCTAATATCCCTCAGAGCTTTTAGAGAATATTGCTTACCAAGTTCCTCAGCTCGCTTGCAGAAAGGTGAGACACCTTCACCTCCATTATAAATAATATTATTAATATTTGTATGCCTGATTAATCGCGGTTAAGGCATTCCAACATTTTGCCTTAAATGTTGATGCCAATAAAAATAATTATGGACTAATAGGTAGCTGGGTTTGTCAGAACTAGCTCCGTTATATAACCATCTCCCGCAAGTCTCTTGGCAAAATATGATCAACTGGGTTGATCCTGCCAAAAAAAACAAAAAAAAACACACGAGCTAGATGCCAAAAGAACCGGGCAGAAATCTGGTTAGAGCTCAAGGAATCTCTCCATAACTAAATCCAGCAAGAAAAATACGTCAATTTTTTTCATATCCCAAGAGCTTGGCCGGAGAAAAAAAAACCTAGACTAGTTCTGTCCATCTCTTAATATCCAGGGGAAAAAACATGCTCAATTTAAGCAATGGACTAGTTTGATTACTTTCAAAATTGGCAAAGTTTCAGGGCAATTTCTTATTATGGCGATGAAGATAGCCTATCTACCAATACCAACGAGAAAAAACTAATTAATATTTATCAAGTTGTTAACAAGTATTTTACATATATATATACTCATACAAAGATATTTTTTAACTGCGACAAACTTGGACTGTATTGGCGGATGTCTCGTGATCAAAGCCCTGCGAGCGACTCAGTTCCTGGCAGCGAGAAGGATAAGGCACAAATTTATTCTTCATTTTTTTTTTGTAAAGATGCTGATACTTTGGAACGAGCCCCCGTATGGATCATTTTCACTAAAAAAAAAAAAAAAGAAGAGCCCGGGGGTTGCTGGGCCGCTGGCATTAATATTGAGAATCTCGGTTGCCATTGGCGGAAAAAAAAAAAAAAAAAAAAAAAGGGCCGCGATGACAATGAAAATCTTTAAAAAATGGCTTGGCTTGGTTTGATAAGAAAATGGCGGAATGAGAAAAAATTTGTCTTGCTTCTAATGAATACCGTCTTGGCCCATGAATTAGCCGTTAAGGCTGGTTCTTTGCGACTTCAGAATAGCTTAGCTGTATGGCTACCAGCAAAATCAACAATTAAATCACTAGCCATTTGATCTAGGCATCATTCTTACCTAAAAGTTCTAGTGGAAACGTCAGTGGACTTTTACATGATAGCGGAGTTTGATCGGGGCTACGATCTCATAGCCACCATGCCAGTTCCAAACGCTGTACGATATACAGTTAAAGCTTGGGAGGTAGATGGTTCTCACAAAATTATCTAAAACTGCTTTTTACAGATCATTGCTGGTCAAGACGATACAGACATGATTGATAAGAAGCTTTTTCGGGAGCTTCAAGGCCGACCTGAATTAGGTGGCAGTATCTGATGTCAAAGAGATCATGCCTCTCAATCACTTCCTGAGCCTCCGCCCGAGAGCAAGTTACAGATAACTCAATGGCTCGGGATATCACGAGTTAGACCAGAGTCAGAGCTGCTGAATCTGATGATAATGATAGGGTGCATGAAGTAGTTTCAAGAACCTCTGCAAGTGGAACGTTAGAAGCGCTTTAAAAGCTGTAATTATTCGAGTAACAGCAAGCAAATAGGGATTGCTATTCAAAAAGCTTTTGTACCATGAGCGAGTGCTCAGAGAGAAAAAAGATAAGGAATGAGGGCCATATTTCTGCTTTTTTTTTTTTATAATAATAAGGGTGTGCAGTTACAGTATATCATTGAAATAGAACTATCATACAAATTTTGCTGCAAACAATACCTTACCACAGGTAATATATCTACAGATCGATCAATGCATGATGGAATTTATAAGAATTGACAAGATTTCATGTATAATGATTCCTTGAGCGCGGGTCAACGAGTTAATGAACCTTTTTGCTTTTGTCGAGCTTATCAGTATCTCTTGGCTCAAATGTCTACTTTTTTTTTTTTTTTTTTGATCGCTTTTCAATGCTTAAAATATCTTATCACAGCAATAACAACGGCTAGTGCTGAGAAAGCTCATTATTTCTATATCCTGGTAGAGAAACTTGGTATAATCCAGCTTTTGCTTTTCTCTTGCCAAATTATAACCTTTTTGATCGCAATGAAAGCCGGTCCAATATTGCTGAGCGGGTTTTTTCTTTTAAAGCACAATCTACCGGTTCACACACACGCGCGCGCCTTTACGTTAATTTGAAAGTCCTCGACCATGGCATGCTTTTTGCTTCTTGCCAATCAGGTAACCAGGTACTTTTCATGTGGGGCGCAGAGACCGGGTTCTTGTCTTTTTTTTTTTTTTTTCTTATTGGTGGTGAAAGTGGGAGTTGTTTTATATCCGCATGTGCTGCTGACGAGGGCTCATAATGTGTAGGCGCCTTGCACTCGACCAAACCCGCCTCCTTTTTTGTCAAACGAAGGCGCCCGTGAGGTTCGTTTTACTGTGTGTATATTATTATTATTATCACTTTCTGTCACGTCACCCTGGGTCCCTATCCCAGGATGTGTGACCTAACCAAGGGCCAAGCTTAGGGTGCGGTTTTCATGACACTAGATGTCATGTGTTGATTATATGAGAGATTGGTAATAGATGTTGATGTGCGAGTTTCTGCGTAGTGCTACCACGGAGATTTGATTGGCTGTGGGAATGAATGAGAACAGGAGAATTCTCCTGACCTCCGGGGCATTCCCACAAACGAATTACGACAAAGGAGCACTGGCGACATAACCGCACCAGCACGCAAGAAAGAGGTTTGTCTAAGGTGACCAGAGTCTTCTTTTTCTTACGACCAAATTACAACTCTTACAACACCTTTGGTTTCGCCTCTACGACGCAGTGTCTATCGGCGTGTGATTACCTTTGAGGCTTGAACAAGCGGAGCACTGATTAGGAAGAACAAAGCTGATTCTGGCACAGTCCAAGACTTTCAAACCATCGGACCAGCAGAGCAAGAGTCTAGCGCTGCTAAGTTGCGGGCGATCATTTTGGAGATTGAAGGCATGGATCGCGCAGTCACTGGTCCTATCGACCTTAGGGTGTGGTTCCCCTTTCTCCTCGAACATGACAAGACACTAAAGTACCCATTCTCGATTCAAAACAACAAGAAGCTGGACAAAGCCCACGACGGCTTTAGGCCATCCACCAGACCCTCCGAAGATTGAGCGGCTTTCGCCTCGAAAGTATGGGACTTTCTCCAGCAGTACAACACGGAGGGAATTTTCGCTTTGCAGTACAGAAACATGCTCCGGCCTCACTTCGATGAGCACGAGTGGAACTTCATATTTCACTCACCCTCCGTAGCCGATGCGACAGGACAACGACGAGCTACGTCATACAAAACGGTTCTTGGGGCTTACACGTTCCACTGTTACCCCCTAATTTCCAGAGTCCGTGACCTGAACGCATGGTTGAAGCTCGAAGATCCAGCATCACTGGCAGACTCAAGCAACAAGTTCCTCCAGCTCCAGAGCGACGGGTTGAGAGACGAGAAGTACGGTGATTACCTGAGGCTACTGTTTCGCATGCGCACCTGGACGGAAAGTGAAGTAGTACGCTTTGCCCAGGACCAGAAGATCCTCAACAAGTTTGGCGCCCCGGTATACCTCCGCATTACCCCGGAATGCCTAAAGCACGCCACCACTTATGCGCGCGGCCTGTCCCGCGACAGAAACCCCTTGAAGAGACCCCGCAACGACCCGCTCCTTGGGTCTGCTCCTGACAAGAAGCAGAAGCCCTCCCGCGGCTCCCCGCCCCGCGCTCCCGAGCGCGCTGTCCCTGTGTCTCGCGGCACTTGCAAAGACGAATTTGTACCAGCGTGTCTTCAGGCGTTGGCAAGACTGGTCGGACTCCGAGTCCTTGATGAAGCTCATCAACGACAAGTGGTCATTCCAAGGCCCGAGACGGACATTCCAGCCATTCAAGTTGCCCTTTAAAGGTGAGGACCTGCGTATCTCCCCTAAGGAACGCATCTTCAGAAGGCAGTACCGCTTGTGTTATCGGTGCGGCAACCACCGCAGGAATGACGCGAATCCCTGCAAACTGCATCCCCTATACAATGACATCGGAGTCGACGACGGCAGAATATTGGGAGTGGACCCGGACGCGTTACGTGCTCATGCGAGTCTCGCTGTGGTCACGGTTTCAGACGCACCTCAATCCTCCAGTCCTCTTCTCGAGGAGAGGGGCGAACCCGTCATCGACAATAAAAGACTAGACGAACTGTTCCCTCTAAAGGAAAAACTACGTATGGAGAGATCCGCCAAGCGGGCGAACGACAGTAATACTACAACGGCTGAGATCTGGAACGAAAACAATATCTGGGATAATTTCATGGTGGATATCGACAGTCACAGTCGCGTTACCCTAGTATCTGAGGCCTTCATCAAAAAAAAAAAAATAAAAAAAAAACATTGTGGACGCATTGGTGAAAATTTTCATCAAGACTTTTGAGTTACCCAGTGATACCTGAGCTAACTTTGTTTTCCAGGCTTCGAGATACTTCCTCGAATGGTCACAACTGCCCCACACGCCTGAGGAGCTTTTTTTTTTATTCCATTTGTATTATTATCAGGTTGAACCCTTTTTACAATTTTGGAGCTTAACTGGTTGGGAACGGCACCAGCAGGTTTGGCTGTCTCGTAGACAAGGCACTACCAGCCAAAAAAAACCAAAAAAAAACCAAAAAAAAAAAAAAAAACTCACATTTTTAGCCTCGTCTTTAGACTAGGGGTTTATGCTCGTATTTAAACATATTCCCGAGACGACATGTTTTAATTGTCAATTTTTATTATTATTTATTTATTCAATCATTATTTTATTATTTGAATCATCTATGTATTTAAGAGATTAATTCTAGGTCTACGAGCATGGGCCATTTGCACGATTAGGTCTTTTTTTTATTGTTTTATTTTTTATTTTTTTATTTATTTTTGTCCATAGCGTTTGCCCAATTGATTTTCAGTATGGTCTCGATATCAGTGCAAATTTATTATAGTGATGATATATATATTTTAATTTACACAAGTAAAATTTACAAAAGCAATAAAACCTGGGCTTCCTAAAAAAAAAAAAAGAACAGACAGAAATCTAGCATCTTGTAGGCTCGGTCGGTCCTACTATACTTTGGTTTTAACCGTACCTTGGTCATCCTTTTGTGATGCACCCCCAAGGCGGGGATAGCTTGCTTGGTTTGCATAGAGTCCGGTTGGACACACCTCCCCGCAGAGCTAGTAGTAGCTCGTATATATCTACACGTCTGCTCAGCGTACCTATCCACCATTCAGTTTATGGTCTCTCTTTCAATTTCATGTTTAATTTTTGTATCAGATGAGCTTCTTGACACCGCCGCTTTTGCACAACCACTACCGGCTCTTAATGGTAAGGTGCTTCACCTTTGTTAAAAGAAAAAAAAAAAAAAAAAATCATGGTTTATAAATAACAATGCTCTAGTAAATTAATACGTTTTCCTACACGCTCTGTGCGGCGGGGATGGTACTGCTCAGCGAGTTGGCCCGACGCTCGAGTCGGCTGCGCTGCATCTCTTGCCGCAGTGCCATGCTGTCAAGCGGCTTTAGCAGCTCAAACGAGCATAAAAGGTCGTCGCTAACACTCATGACTGCGCCCCAATTATCAAACTCACCGCAGTAATTGGGCGCACTAAACACGGTCACCAGCGTGCGGTCATTAAAAAACTCATAGCCGTCCTCGACGACAATGTGCGCGCGGCACACAAGGTCAAAGCCAAATTTCGCAAGAAACTTGTTAATTGCAACCTTGTTGAAGCAGTACGATACCCCGCGTTCGTTATCTTCCCACTCATTCTCCGTGTCAGCGGGATCCGACCACAAAATGTCGTTCAAAAGTCCATAGTCAGGCACGTCTGTGGGCCGCTGGATAGACCGTAGTTCATTCATGTTGGTCAATGACGGTGAGAGCCCGCCATGCACGCAAAAGATCTTCTGCGCCACAATCGCCGCAATAGGCAGCGTGTTAAACGTGTCAATGAAAATTTTCCACGTTTTAATGTTGCAACGCCGTTTGCACTCGTCGTAGAACCCATACACCCGGGTGACGTTGGCACATTCGTGGTTTCCACGCAAAAGGAAAAAGTTTTCCGGATATTTGATCTTGTAGCAAAGCAACAAAAGAATAGTCTCGAGGCTCTGTTTACCACGATCTACGTAGTCGCCAAGAAATAGATAGTTGGAAGCCGGAGGGAACCCACACATGTCAAACATCCGGATTAAATCCCCATACTGCCCGTGCACGTCACCGACCACCTTTACCGGCGGGGATAGGTCCAGAACAATCGGCTGTGCAAGAAAGATTTCGCGTGCCGTTTGACAAATCAGAGCAATCTCATTGTTCTTCAAACACACGTGTTTAGATGTGCGTCCGCGGTACCCGGCGTCGAGCAACCGCTGGATGACCTCGTCAATATTCAGCGTAATACCACTGTTTCCCCCAGTGGACGATGCAAATGACGCGCTGCGCAGCCCCAGCTTGCGCTCGCTTCGCGAAAAAGGTGACGCCATCGGACTGCCAAACTGGTTGTTAGGGCTGCTGGCGGCAGGTGTTAGCGTCGTCGTGACAATAGAACCAGTGATGTTTGTGTCATCGCTTTTAGGTGTACCAGGCACCGAAGAAATAGAAGATGCCTTAGTTGTAGCTGTTTCGGCCGTGTCTGTGGATGCGTCGTCTGACGTTTTGACCAATTCTTGCGACGGCAATGTTGAATTCTCATGCGATTGGCCCGCGTCGTCGCTTAGCGGGTCGTTAGTAGTGATGCTAGTGTTGTTGTTTCCGTTGTTGCTACTGCTGTTATTGTTGCTGTCCGAAAAGTATCCAGACCCATCGTTAATCACACCCCCGTTAATGATACTGCTGCTACTGTACGTTCGTCTATGGTATGATCGGGTATCACTGCTGCTGCCGTTGGTGCCGTTGGTGCTGCCAGAGTTAGTATTCGTCGTGTTGTTGGTGTTGTTATCAGCGTCGGTGTTGCTCTGGTAGGTGGCAGGAAAAAACTCGGTCGCGTTACTGGACTCTGTCGGTGGCGCTAGAATGCTGGGTCCCGGCGTCAGTGGCAGTTCTTGCGTAGAAATTTCCTGCATTGTCGACGAGGGCAAGAGTAGCGCCGAAGGGGGCGCCTGCCGGGTAGGCTTGTCAATGGATTTTGAGGATTCGTAATCATCCGCGGGTGCTGCCGATAGCGCCGACTTGAATGAGTCGGCTTCCGACTGGACAGAACGCCGCGAGTGGAACGACTTGATGGAGCGCGATGAACCTTGTGTATCAGACCGCGAAAAAGCTGGCTGCTGCTTTTTGGACTTTGTCTTTGCTGCTTTGGACGAACTGTTTCCCATTGTTGTCGATAGAAAAGAACGGAGCAATAAAACAGTGGTGATAGGCGATTAGAAGAAGAGGATTAAAGAGATAGAAAAAAAGAAAGAAAGTACAATAATCAGTTGGCGGCAACACAAAGAGATTGATGCAGAAAGTGCTGGAGAGGGTAGAAAAAGAGGAGGAGTGAAGGAGAAAGGAAATGAAAAAAGAAGTTAGCCAGAAATAATAATAATAAAAAAAAAAAAGGAAAATAAAAATATTAAAAATAAATTTAAAATTTCAACCCAAAATTGAAAAGAGTCGTCGTCAGGTTCCAAATGAGCCTTTTTTTTTTCTTCGTAATTTTTATTTTCAAGAATATCTCGGACTCTCCTCGATCCGTAAATCCTGAGCTTGACAAAACCTGAAATAAAAGATTCTCGGATGGCTCCCGTCACAGAAGCCGTCTAAGGGGATTCTAGAACTGCTATTACCCATTACACAGATACTATTGAATTAAATTTCTACAAAACTGAAATATCATATATCATATACAAGCATTCGCTCATTTTTTCATTTTTTGCTTTTTTTTCTTTTTGGTGATTGCCAGGTATCGTCAGGTTTATCTGCGACCAGATCTCTTGCCAGTACCAACAACGCTCCATCCATCACCATCCAGCTCCTCCTGGGTGGCCTCGGCGTACATAATCTTTTCAGCGGCCGTCAGGGCTTCCTTCTTACGGCTGCTGGTCACCTCCTCTTCAACATCCTCATCCTTGATGGTCTCGTCCTCAGCGCTTAAAGCAGCAAAGGACTTGCGAGCGGCCTCGAGCTTGGCCTTAGCCTCTCTATCAGCCTGGGCCTTCTCCGCCAGCTTTTGCTCACGCTCGAGGCGCTCCTGCTCAAGCTTAGCGTTGCGCTCTTCAATCTCGCGAATCTTCTTGGCGGTGTCGACGGGCTTGGCCGCACCGAAAAGTGAGCTAGGGCGGCTAGTCTCCGCATCGGCATTCAAAGGCTTGGTTCTAGGAGCCAGGTTCAACTTGACTCTGGGTCTGGCAGGCTCTGTGCTAGCAGGAGTGGAAACAGTAGTAGTAGAAGCAGGAGCAGGAGTAGAAGTCAAAGGGGTAGTGGGCTTCCACTCATCACGGCGGAAACTGTTGTTACTGCTGTTAAAGTTGTTGTTAGTTCTATTGCGGTTGAAGTTGTTCATATTGTTGTTGTTATTGTTGTTGTTTCTGTTAAAGCTAGGCTCACGCTTCTCCCAGTTACTGAAATCACGGCCGCCCTCGCTGGTGACATTGTTGGTGCTCTGAGTCCGGACCTTAGGTTTGTTGTGATCAAAAGCAAAGACTTTAATGTTGCGGCCATTGAGTTCATGGTTGTTCCATTCGGTGACAACCTTGTTCAGATCGGCCTCAGTTTCAAAGTCAATGAAAGCAATACCACGGGGCTTGTTCTGCTTGTCGTAAAGGAAGTCAATCTTGGTAATTCCTAAAGAAGGCTCGTTGAAGAGGCCTCTAAACTCCTCCTCAGTGGTCTGCCAGTCGAGGTTAATGAACTTGGCGGTGTAGAGGGGCTGCTGCTGCTGCTGCTCCTCCTTCTCTTCAACCTTAACACCAGAAGTGGCGGCCTGGTTGGCGGCAGAGGAGTTGGTCTCCTTGAAACCAGTGTACTCTTCCTGAGCAATATCGGCGTCGACTTCGTCGGCCCAAGATCCGATATCTTGAACTGTTCACGGTTGTTAGCATTGGTTAGAAAAGGGCAGCGCAGATCGTATCCACGCTGCAGGTACCGCCAGAAAAGCTCTTACACTTAGCAAAATTGGACATGGCAGATAGTTTTTAATAAGGTTCCTTAAAAGAAAAGAGCGGGATGGCGATGATAAAAGCAGTACCAAAGTCGTTGACGAGAGAAAGAAAAAAAAGGAAAAGAAAAGTCTGAAAAAAAATTTTTTTTTGTTTAAAAATTTGTTTTAGCTGGTTGGGGTTTGATGTGTCAAGTATCAAAGCGTAAAAAATAAGGGTGTCTACCTATTTTCCTCTGACTCCGAAAGGATGAAACGGGGCCCTTGAGAATCGTCGAAATGATAAAACCAACAGCATCAGAAGTCCATCTGGTGAAAGGGAAAAACCTACAAGGAATGATTGCTACTTGTCTAATAACACTGTTGTTAGTGAAGTGTACAAGAAAATAGTCATTGTTTGGGAATTACTATGGGTCCTTGTGGATGCGACTAAATATCTGAATCTGAACTCTCACTCAGCCAAATCCTCCTGAATCTGAAATTTTTGCGGATCTTTAATCCTCCTTTTTTACCATTGTCAACAATACGCACATAGATTAAAGAGTAAGCCATCTCTTGGATTTCATCTCCAGTTTTTTTTTCTATTTGTTTTCGTCACTTTAGCTCTTTACCGCGCCCTACCACGCCAGGATCTGAAGCCATATACCTCTAATAGCACCTTCCAACCACATCAATACCTAGCTTCAGCTTTGCCTGTTCTTCTCAGTCACTCACCCGTGCCTCTACTGCGCCATCAACAGTAAGTATATCTTCAATTGGTAATTTAGTCTCTTGGACTCTGACTAATTATTTTTATTCCAGATTGATTAAGGTACGTTTCTGATTGCACTGTTTCGTCTCGGTACATCATCATTTCACAGTCCCAAACACGTAAGCCCTCCTTGGTCTCCCTATCTAGACAATTCTAACCTTTGCGTTGCAGAATGCCCTTGGCAGAAAGCTTTTCTTGGCTGCTCAATGATCCTTCAAATGTGGGCGTCAGGCACGGCTTGGTCCATACAATAGCTGTTGTGGCACTGTTTTACCTGTTCACGCACATCATCCTGTTCTTGATCAGACTCACAACGGGCATATCGATAGCTGGAATCGGGTTCCTTTGTCTCCGCAGGATTTCGTACTCACCACGCCCGCATATCAATTATAACATCTACAAAACTGGCATTGCGATACACAAACCAACCTTTACACGACCTGGCTGGTTTACTATTTATATTAAAAACCTTGAGATCACCATCGACCCCAAGTACTACGGCGAATCTCCGGCATCAAAAAATTCTTCGGAAGAGGACAGCTCCTCTCATAAAAAGCAGAAGCATATTTTAAAGCCCGGCTCACTTCCATTCCGTCTGCTTCGGTTCTGCATAAAATACGGCCGTTATATTGACATTTCAGCAGGAAATACAGTCATCACGCTTACAGATGTGACCTCCGTAGTATTGGGCAAAGTAATCCTAAGGTTTGATCTCCGCGGCGTGTCGCTCATCAACTTTTCTCAATTTTCAGGTACTCTCGACCGCCACAGTACTATATCCGGTGAGGTACCCGTCTTTTGTGAGTTCGGCCTCAAGCAACTCTACTTAAAACCCGTTGGGGAGGAGTCTAAGAGTTCGCAAAAGGTGTTTGACCATTTTTACATTGAGGCCAGTGCTGTGGTTGATACCACGACGCTCGATCTTAAAGAGCTGGCCTTGTCATGTAAGTTTGGTACCGTCAATATTCCCGCAAACAGACTGATCAATATTCTCAATTCAATAAAAAAGCTCCTACCAGCTGCAGCTTGCTCCAGATCCGATTCCAACAAGGCAGCGGCTAGTGACATGCCTAAATCTGCCGGTCGGTCGCTAGCACTGGCCAACAAGCTTATACAAATTACTAAGGAAGTTGAGCTGAAAGTCTCGTCTGTTGGTGTGTACAAATGTCCACTAAGCATTCTCACGAGAAGAAAAATAAAACCAAATCGCGACGAGGCAAGTTTTGCTGTTTCCGCAAAAGACGTCTCGCTTGACCTTAGTCGCCTAAATCCAAAAAATCCAGCTTTCCGGTTTTTTTTTAAAGACGAAAATACGGCACATCAAGCAATCTTTACCTGTAGTTCACTGATGCTTGGTTTAGACCATAAAGCTGTACAGGAAGAACTCATGTATGTCCCTTTGATAACAGCGACTTCCAAGACCAACATTTTTTCTAAAACGTTTGAATATGTGAAAGACATATATCTGGAGCTTAACAATACTATTCTCCGAGCTAATATCAACATTACCACACCGTCAATAAGTTTGGAGCCGCACCATGTCGGAATTTTACTAGCGGCGTTTTCGTCATCCGGGTCAAAGAGAAGCCATTTTCATGCCAAAAAAGAAAAATCATCTGCTTTTTCTTTCAACAATTTATTGCCTAGAGCATCTGTGAAACTCACTGTCGACGAGCCGGCAATCCGTCTTCTCGTTAGCGAGCCTAAAGATCGAGGAGAAAAAATCCCCTACACAAAGAAATCACTACCTGCTGATCTGTCAGGAATTGGTGTGCTAAGTTGTACCAAGATCTTTTGTGATTTTGTTTCAAAGCATACTACTGATTCTGACGGCAAATCAGTCTACAGCTCCAAAGCATCTTTAAATCTATCAGCATTTGAAGCTTGGTATGAGTCCAAGCTGGGTGAGCGCTACGATTTCCTCAGTAGTGAGTCACTTCTATTGCAGGTCACTACTCTCATTGATCCTACCATCTCAGTATCACTTTCTGGACAGTGGGACAATGTGAAGTTGCTTGCTGTCAATAGTGAGATTTTTTATGGCCTTCGTGAAGTTGTCTATCATATTAGGTCAACCAAAACTCGGACACAGTCTTTGTCAGTGACTTCCGTTGAAAGTTCCACTGAAGTAAAAAAGAAAAAATTCTTCTTAAAAACTCTTCCCGATTGGCTTAACAGTTGCGATTTTACCATAGCAGATGTTACTATTGCGCTAGCTGCTGATGAGATTGAAGGACAATTCACCACATCCCGTGGTTTGAAGTTTAATGTCCAAAAGCTTACACTTGGATATCAGCGGCTGGAAAAAGTCGAAGAACTGGAAGGCTTTAGGAAGCTCTTTTATGTTATTGACGGGCTATCATGCACACGAATTTTTGACACATTCTCTCAAGAAAAGCTAAATCATAAAGATTCTATTTTGGATATTGCACATATTTCGGGCCATATGAAATCACTTAGCGACACAATTGGTCCATTGGCCGAAATTAACTGTAACATTCCGTCAGCACTGGTTTCCTGGGACATCAACACTCAGTACATTATTTCCATTTGTATGAGTCTTGTTCTTAGAAGTCTGATAGTTGACAAAACCGTCAAGAAGCCAGCTGACTCCAGGGCCAAATTGAAGGATTTTATCAAAGTCAATATTAAGGCAGGTTTTGTAAAAGTGAAAGCGTTCTTACCCAGCAACCAAAAGCTTATGTTGGAGTTGAATAACTTTGAGTTTACAAAGTCCCGGACTAAACCTGTTGCATTCACAGCCAGATTTATTCGCCTTTACACGAAGCATCCAAATGTCTCCAACGCATGGGCCCGTTTATTTACATCTAGAAAGCCTTCACTTGTTTTTAAACTAGACGAGCATGGCAACTTTTCTCCTGATGAAGATCAGATTGTGTTCCAGAGCTCAGGTCTTCGTATCAATTTTGCACACCAACTGGTTGTCTACGCGATTATTGACAGTCTAGTCTCCGCGATTAAGTCGTCATTGACTATCACAAAGCGTGCGCTCTACAATCAGCCTGATTTCTCTATCCCAGTAAAGGAGCGCAAGAAAATGCCTTCCATTCCCCGTATTCGGATTAAGACTCGCAAACTCCTATGGACGGTTGAAGACGACCTTTTTGAATCAAAACTTGGTCTGATATTTGAGGTTGGTCTTAGAGAACAGCGAGATCGGATTGAGCGAGAAGCATTATTTGAAAAAAAACTTGCCGCCGTCAAGTTGGAAAATGAAGAAAAACTCAAGAAAATGACAGACAAGGATAAGGAAAATAGCGACAAAAAGCTCAAAACTAATGGTAATAGCTCTGTCTCTTTTAATGCCGGCGACCAGTTCCTGAAAATTCCGGATGATCGTCGTTCAATCAAGAGTTCTCAGAGTTCGAGCAGGGCGAAGCATGTAGGATTCAGGAACTTTCACTCACAGATGAGGTCCGGACCCAATAACAATCGGACTCGCCAGAAGAAATCCTCAGAACCTCAAGACCATGGCTACATTTTAACTGAAGCCACCGAGTTTGACGAAGATGTTGCTGTCTCAGAGGAGGACGCTCGCTACCGTCTCAAAAAATACTTTTCAACCAACTGGGTAAAAGAATATAGGCTTGCTGAGCGCAACCTCAAGGCTAGCATTCAAGCTCAGATGCAAACGAATCCAGCTAATGACACAGTAAAGTCTGAAATTCTCACTCAGGAGCGAATTGTTGGCTACTCCTCTTACCCCTTTTTGTTTTATATGGAGTTTTCCAACATGGATTGGCTGATATCTAAGCCAGTATTAAGTGAAGATGGCTTGAGAGACTTTCTCTTTGATGTTGGCAAAGGCTTACCAAAAAATACAACATTTTCTACACTTGTACCTCTGTACAATGTTTTGAAGTGCTCATCTGTTCGATTACATTTCCGCGATTATCCTTTGCCACTTTTACATTTCCCTGAACTTGATCCGTCTCAACGAGGTAACTTACCAGCTGTACAAATCAAAGGTCTTTTTGTTCTTGCCGAGAACTATTCCGCCAAGAAATCCAGCTTCCGTAATATTTATGTGCCTATAGACCCTCTCGCCCTCGAAGATAAATACAGGCACGCAGATGAGGACAATCCCTTTATGCTGCAACTTCGAAAAACTGTTTCATCTGTCAAAATGTATACAGACTTACAGTTTGACATCAACACCATCTTTCCTTCGCGAATTTCATGGAGCGTATCCACTCAGCCAGTGATCCAGACGTTCATGCAGACATTTGATCTTTTGTCGAAACCGCCTATTGATCCGTCAGAGAAGCTTGGATTTTGGGATAAAATCCGTAATGTATTTCATGCTCGCCTTGCACTGCGTAATACACACGGCAGTATTGAGGTTCTTCTCAAGGGCTCTCGCAGCCCTTATACGCTTGTTGGTCCTGGGGCTGGTTTTGTTATGGCCTGGAAGAATAATGTGGAGCTTACAGTCAACGGCACTAAAGATCTTAGCAAGAATCTGCAGGAGCTCATTGTTGTTACTAGTGATGAATATGTTATTGCAGTGCCAGACTACACTGTTCAAGAGTCAGAATACCTTGCTAACTCTTTTAACAAGACCGGTGGACTATTTTGTCAGAGCAAGTTAGATGAGAAGCAAATGCTTCAGAAAGTGCTTATGAAATTCAGTAGTCGGGTCCGCTGGGTCGGCGGATTGTTATTCGAACGCAAAGTCTCACCTGACAGTAACAAACGAACTTACGATTTCCGACCTCATTATGAAGTTGAATTGTCCAATCCTTCCTTCATAAAGGATTATGAGCATTACGACGCTTATAAAGGGTTCAGAAGTGATTATCTGCATTTGGCTATTGCAGTGAGCTCTATGGCTCATGAAAATGGATTTCAGACGCCTGACGAGGAAGAATTTTACAACAGTATTCATCTCACACCACGTCTTTTTTCGCATATCTTTCAGTGGTGGGGTCTGTTTGACGGCGCTCTGTCATTACCCATGCGCTCCGGCAAGTTGTTTACTACGCAAAGTAATGAACTTGCAAAGCCTAAAAAGTTTGGTCGGCATCTTTTCTCTGTTAAATACCAACTCCAGCTCGCGCCTCTTTTTTTCAGTCATACCTACATTCAGAAGAGCTACCACAACTCACACCATAACCACTCTGGAAAGAGTGAGAACAATGGAGTTAACAGTAATAGCGAGTCTGAATCCACTGTCGTGACTCCTCGTGGCTCTAGTTATAACTGCATTGGTCTTAAAGCCAAGATTGAAAAGTTTTCGATGGACATGCACCAACGCAAATCGCCGGAAAAGTCCGACTCGGAGTCTGGTTTTCGCTGGAAAATGGGCTTCAATGCTGGCGAGATTGACCTTGTGGGTACTGATATCCGCGTTATTTCAGCGCACTTTAAGGATGAGCTTAGCATGACAACTACAAACACTAGTGATACTAGCACCGCCACCTCACGGACGCCTTCAATAATCTCGTCATCTAATAGTAGTCAGCGGGGTCTTTCGTCTCACGGAAAGTTTAACATTCATGATGATGATTTGACATGGGTTGACTACGATGACTATACGGAGCTTGAGGGTTACGTTCCTTCTGCTGCTGCTGCTGCAAAGGTCACAATTTTACCTTTGGGCTACACACCGCATTGGACCTACTTGCGGCAAACTGATCTTGACATTCACAATAGTGGCCATGACAACTTTGACAATGATAGGCTAGTATCAAAAGATTTTGTTCCGTTTGGTAACGAGCCTTCCCATGCTTGTCTTATTGGTAGTGAAATTTTAGTTGACACCCAGCAGACTCTTATTGAGGGACGTCTCGAAGAACTCCAAGAACAGCTCCGCATGAACAAAGCTATGGCTAACTCTTTATCTAAGGATGACCCCCAAGTCACTGTCATTGGAGCTACTATTATGATGCTTAATGATCGGATTCAAACTGTTTCACAAATACAAAGTCGTGCAAGAGACAAAGTGCAAATAGCGATTGAGCGGAGCGCACAAAAGATTTCCCGTGCTATGAATCAAGAGCAACACCACAACCATGGAACACATTACTATGAGCCTGATGACACCAATTCTGATGAGGATGGAAGCTCTTTTAGTGGCCGGTTTATCATTCACTCGTTTCAGATGAAGTGGAACAATTCTGTGCGCAATACCCTCATGAAGTATTTTAGCAGGGTAGGTGAGCGCCGTGCATTTTCATATATTGTGACGCAAAAAGCCATTAAATATTTAGATGACCTGGTGGAAAAGCAACTACAGCAACAGCAGTCACAAGAGAATCAGCAACAAAATCAGCACTCCAGTCGAACTAACACTATTGACTTCGATGGAAAAGAGGTGGAAACCTCCATTGGAAACATCTTTCAAAGCTTGCGGTCATCTGCGTCAAGACTCAACTTGCGCGGTGATTACTCTGAAGAGTCTCTTGATGAAACAGATGAAGATGAGCACGCATACAAACGTTATAATGAGGAGCTTAAGTCAACTGAAAAGACAGACAACTACTGGGCGGAAGATCAATACCTTGTCAAGTTTGTATCTCCGCAGGTCCAGCTTATTAGTGAGGAAAACCCTGATATGTGTGTCCTTCTGACCACAGAAAGCATCGAGTTAAAATCGATAATTATCAAAGACAAGCAGCATTCAGAGGATACTGACGAGAGTCAAAAGGTAGTTGAGATCCGGTACGGCGCTGCGCTGCAGAACGCGCAGTTCTTTGTTATGTCGCGTGACCAAATCATGTTTGGACACAAGGATGATGAGTTGCTGAGCATTCTCTTTAGCAGCAAAAACTCTTATGGCGCTGACCCTGACACTATCTGGCCACCGTGGCTCTCGGTTGACTGCTTCTACGATAGTGCCCCACTGAAAGAAACGCTTGTTATTGAGCGCACATCGGTCTTTTTTAGTTATGTCAAGCCCAACTCGCTGCGTATCCAGGCCAATAAGAAAAATGTATCTTCCTTGTCACCAGCATCAATACGTGACACCAACAACCGCCAAAATCTTGTTAAGGTTGACTTTCCCAGAGTTGCAGTCCACTGTGACTCGGAACAGTTTTTTGCGATGTTTACGCTTGTCATGGACCTGTTGATCTATACTGAGCCAGCGGAACGAGAAAGATCTGAACGCCTTGACAAGGTTATGCTTGCAACGGACTTTTCTGACCTTAATAATATTATTAACCGCATCAACCAGCTACAAACTAACGTGCGCAATTTCCAAGATGTAAAAATGGAGTTTGTAGCGCGTTTGCCGACGCTATCTGTATCGCAGCTAGCGGAACTGGAAAAGATTGAGACTGAACAAAATCATGTGCTACTAGAGCTATTTGTTATGATGGAAGCAATCCGCACGGGCATGGAGCGCAAGACTGAGGAAGATGACCCAACCGGTCAGAATTCGACGGCAGGTAGTGGTTTCAGTGGCGTGTCAGACAAGTTCCTCAAATTTTCGTTTGGCGCTAACCAACTAATTTTGCATATTCTTGATGCTAAGCGTGATCCATTTTTGGATATTGGTCTTGCCGAAGCTGCGTTTAATCGGATTCAAGGGACTGACGGGTTCAATATTAACTCGTTGCAGCTGGGTATTATGCAGGCTTTCAACCTTGTTCCTGGCACAACTTACCCAGAGCTCTTTTCGCCGTACACTCCAAGCACGCCAGTGCCCGAGAAGAAAAGCAAACGCAAACTGGCCAATGCATTTTTGGGCATCTCAAAAGAGAGCAGTAAGCAGCCACCTGGTGTCAATGATAAAGATGACGACTCTGATGATGAGAACGAGAATAATAAAAGGTTTGTCGCTGTGGACTGGACAATGCTCGATCCTATCGGTGGTATCACGATTGTCGAAAACTTTGACATTGACCTCAAGCCAATAAAATTGCAGGTTGATTCAAAGACTTGGGATATGCTTTTTGAGTACCTTTTCCCAAACGATCGCGATCAGAGCCCATTTAACGTGCGCAAACAGCGCGGTAAAAAGAGCACAGGGGATGAGAGTGAAAGTGATAGCGATTCGGACTTTGATTTTGATGAGGAAACTATTCACACCCGCGCGGCGCCGCCGCAAAATCAGCAGATTAAGCGGAGCGCAACGGTTTCAAGCTTAAGCTCGCGCTTGCGCAAAACAACAAGCTTTGGGGTGAGCAGTGGGGGCAACGGCAATCAGGGCAATAACGCCGCCGCTGAGACGGCGGCCGCGCGCAATAAAGATGAGATCTCAATTATGCTCAACCGCGCATCAAACTACATGTCACTTGTGCACGCGCGGCTCAAGCCCAGCACCATGTGCGTTTCGTACAAACGCTCCGACACCTCAATTTTCAACATCCATGAGCTTGTAATTGATCTCCCTGAGATCTCCTACCGGAATAAGACGTGGTCAAACCTTGACCTAGTTTTGCGGCTTAAACGCGATGTGACAAAGTTGCTTTTGGGCAATACTGGCCGCGTTGTCGGCAATGTGCTTTTCTCGTCCAAGGAGCAATCCAAGGCGTCGGCCGCAGCCGCGGCGGCGATTGCTGGCAGCACTGGCGACGGCAAGCTCCGCCAGTTGACGGATTACAAGGAGCTCATGGCGGTTTCAGAGCTCGTGCAGCATAATAGCAATGATGAAAGCAATGCCAAGTCGACAGTCGGATTCAAGCGCCGCTTGCGCAGCGCCACCAACACTTCGCTTAAGAAGCTGCAACTATCACCCCTACCCCTCTCGCCCTCTATGACACCAATACCAGTGCCAACAACCGCATCAGCAGCGTCGCCAACTCCAGAGACCGATAGTGGCAAAGAGAAAACACTAGCACCACCACCAACATCATCGCTAGCGACAAGTCCCGCAACAAGCCCCGGTCGCCTCCTCCACCTCTATCACCTGCACCACCACGATAACGACAACACAGATGGAGCTGACGGCACCGAAAGTGGCGGGCCAGCTACTACCCACGATGAAAATGGGGCCAAAAAGTTTTTCAAAAAACTTCTCAAGTAGAGATTTTTTATTTTATTTTTTTTTATTATTATTATTTGATTTTGTAATTTTTTGTAGTTTTCTTTTTGTTTCTCGTAATTTTTTTCTCTCCGTTTCCTAAAGAAATCAAACTTTATTTTTTTTTTTTTTAGTACAAGTCCGCCCGATCTAGTGTATCACCAAGCAATAATAACTCTTTCTCCCTGGAGCGTCAGAACAAAAAAGCCCGCGCCATCACACTCTCAGCTAAAGTGAAACGAAACAATTTAGAGCCGTTTATGGTATTCTGGTATCCTGCCTAAGGAGAGTAGGGTGTCTCCAAAAAAAAAAAAAAAAACTACAGCGTCCTTACGGTGGTTACATCAGACAGAAATGGGTTATAAATTGAAATAACTAAATAACTAAATACTATATACAGTATTCAAATTGGTTACAAAGAGCTTACCAATTGAATCCATTGCCGGTGGGTTCAGCGGTTTACTGGCTTAATCTTTTTCATGATGTCAACATTGATACAAAGCCGCAGGGTGCTGTAGCGGTAAACTTGCATGCCATTCTCAAAGCAGTTGGGCGTCAGCTCGTCAACTTTACAAAAGTCACTAAGCTCCACATTTTCCGGCAGGCAAGAAAATTTGCGAGGCTTTGGTTTGAAGTAAAACTCGCTACCGTCTTTTCTCCTAAGGAACAAAGGATTGTAGTTGTGGAAAAACGCTGCCATAGCGTCTCCCATGATGTTACAGTGGCCAGAACCGAAAATATAAATGCGAGTAAGATGCTTGGTGCTGTTACCATACAGGAAGACAAGTTGGTTGAACAAATCTTTTAGCAAAACACCAAAAGGCGGGGAGTCAAAGTGCAAGACGCGCAGTGACGTGAGGTTAGCAAAGATGGATTCAAGTATACCTGTCATGGCGACCTTCTCGGTAGTGTCCAAACTACCTTGAGTTCGAAACTCTGTCAATTTGAGATTGAAACTTTTAATATGTCGCATTTTTGGTAGAAGGGATTTTGCTAGCTTCCACCGGTTGCAATAAATAATAATTGATAGTGTGGTAACACCTTGGTTAACGATAACAAAAGTTTCAATAAATTTCATATTGTTTCTAGGAAAATGACCACGTAATGTAAGGGTTTTGAGATTTTTAAGGTTAAGTAGCTGGGGATATTCAACGTAGGCGTCGCTAAAAAACGAAGAAAAGAACAGGTCAAGTTCGACAACATTACTCAGTAACTGATTGAGCGGCGCCAAAGATGTAGAAAACAGGGCGCTGTCGTTGGCTCTTAAATATTTTACAGATTCGGGCAAAACCACAAGGTTGGGCAAACGTTCTCCCCTGTAAGTAAAATTCTCCAGTGACGTTAACGACTGGAGCACATCTGTTAAGGAAGAAATTTCGTCCATATGAGATTGGTCATTGGGCATGCAAGCGATATGTAAGTTAATAGATTTCAGGTTCTTCATAGCTTTCAGCTGCTGAATAAAAAACTGGAGACCAGGACGATTCGAGTTCATAATAAACTTAATGTTAAGAATTCTGATATTGTCGAGGACTTTTTCTTTTTCGAATGCCCATAAAAATTGGGCCAGCTGAAACCAATTACCACCGAAATCATCATGAAACTGACAATCAACCGAGAGGCCCTAATTAGCTACAAGTTTGGCCAATGCGTTAAACATAAGCTGTAGCCTGATATGTGTTAGATCCTCTGTTTTTAACACAGAAGTCTTATGGAGTAGGTGCTCGACTAGAAAAAAAGGAAAATTTCCAGCGTTTGATACAGAAATCTTGCTGAAAAGATTGTGGCAATCTTCCATTAGCAGCAAACAGGATGAGAAATATTTTTTCCGGGCCATCACTTATGACAAAGATAGGTATGTCAACAACCAGTTTTGTAAGGTTGGCCATTGTAGCTTCCACAATGCCGTCTAGCCACTTTGAGCCAACAAGCTTTTCAAAAAGATTATCGGGCTCTGTCAAGTAAAGGGTTTGGACGAGAGACAATATGTGTGAACCAACCGGAGTCTTTGCATAGTAAACCGGAACAATCTCAAACTGGTTTTTAATTTTATTTTCATCAAGCACAAAATGATTCTCGTTTTTTTCAAAACGGCTTGCCCTATTGTTCTCCAATTCGCCTGACGAAACTGTTCTAAACAAATTATCCTGTATGTATTTAAAAAATTTCTTATCGACGTATATGAGCCGTTTAAAGTTGGCGGGATTAATTACGTGGGAATAGAACCTAATTTTATGGGCAGGAATTTCCCTCTTTCTAGGCAAAATCCTAAGTTTGGTATTGTAGCTATTGTCGGCAATATGAAACCGCAAAATCATTTGAAGGAGCTCATTAGGGAGGTGTGGCATGTTGCGCGGAATACCTTCGGTGTGACTCAGCTGGTTCTCTGGCGCGTCTATAGCGTCAGATTGATTGATTTTGGCCATGATGTTTGTTTATTCAAGAGACAAAAAAAAAAAAGAGACAAGAATAAATTTGGAAATGACAAAAACTGCTGGGCTTTTTATATATAGCGTGGAAATGAATTGTCCTTTGAACTAGGGTGACAATGAGTTTGTGATATATCATTAGAGTGATTATTTTGGAGAATGTCGCTTGATACATGAGATAAGCCTGTGAAGAATTCAGCGCCATCAAATGAGAAAACCTTAAGTACCCGTTGGGATGATTGCTTCAATAGCTTCACAGAAGCAGATAGTTCAGAATTAAATGTCTTTTATATATATATATTTGTTATTTTATTTAGCTTTCTTTTATTTTATAAATCTTGGATAAAAAGACAATAATTAAAAATATTATTATTATTTTTACAACACCCAGACAACTTCAGTTCTTTTTGCGGCATCACGGAGAGACCAAACCGTCACACTCTTAGCAAAGTGGTGCAATTGAAAACTAGCCATGGAGCTATAGGATCGCATTTTCATAAGGCAGGGATCTCGGATAAAATCTAAGAGTGCGAATGTGGCCAGCCTACAATGGTTGTGCATCTGCTGAAAGACTGCGTCCTCTGCTAATCGAGGCGTAAAAACCTGAAAACATATTCACCGGAGCTTGACAAAAGTGTTTTGGTTGATACCAAGAAGGGCATTGAAGCAGTAATCAAGTTCTTTGATTCATTACTGCATTTCTTCAATTGATGGTCAGCTTACCAGTATAGGCTGCCAAGGTTTTACCAGCATGACCTCCCACTTAACTTAACACACTGTAGTGACTATCATGTCGGGTTTGTCCTGACACACAGACTAATTTTGTGGAAATTTCGGTTCCATCGAAGTAAATGAAATATATAGTGAATTTCGCATTCCCCACTAAAAGAGTCATTTTTGTTGTACTAATGTTTTCTTTGTATAATTCACAAATAGTTATAAGGACAATAAACTGATTATATATACTATTACATCGAGGCAAAGCATCAGGCATTGGTAGTCGTAAACCCTGCTACTATTATGAAGTCACCAAACGCCACTCTTGAAGGTAGGTAGTTGCAATGAAAGCGCTTACTTTGTGCGGAAAAATATAGCTCTGGTATCGCTAACTATTTCAACCGACAAATGTACTGGTAAGCAAGATGTTTGACTAAATTATGCAATAAATTGGAAAACGGCAAAGTGGTGGGAAGCAAGACGCGCAGCAATATTATGTGGACAAAGATAGACTCAAGACTTGTTGAATATTTCGGTGCCATTACGATTGAAGAAAATGCTTGCTAAAAGACCTTTAAATTCAAGGTTGAATCATTTAATATAGCATATTTCCGGCAAAAGTGTTTGCAGTTGCGCAAACTTTGTGCAATATAGGTTCATTGATAGTGTGATAAGGCTCTTGTTGCTGCTGTTTCTCATCTACACAGCGCTGCTTTACTGCATGATAAAAGCTGAGGGGTTGCAGATTCCTGGGTTTGTCGACGACATCACAGTTCACACGAGGGAAGACAGGGTATAGAAATGTTAGCCGACTCTTCAATGCACTAAAGAAAAGTATGCCGGTAGGTAGAGTCGATGCACACGAAGATAGATCTTGGTGACAAGCTGAGTTTTATCCACTTTAATAAGAAAAAAAAAAGGTTTTTATTTGACATTTCTCTGACACTGTCTGGTAGAGAGGAAAATAAAAACCTGACGGGGAAGTGAAATTTTTCGGGATTGTTCTAAACAAGAGGTTGAATTTCAAAGCCCATATCAACATGGTAGCTTACAAAGCTTAGCGAGCGCTTAGAGGTAATGAGAGTACTGAATGGCACCATACGTTGGATTAAGAAATCATCTCTGAGATCAATGTAATTGGCATGTTTTAGAATTGTCATGAAGGATGTATGTATAGTCTGACTCAGTGGTAAGATTGTGGCTCTCAAGAGTAATAAACCTGCCATTGCACTGAAACTCCCACACACCTGGCTTAATTTATAAACGTATGAAGCTTTATGTCTTGAGACTTGGACTCTAAGCATAACTTAAGGCTTGGTCACGGGGTCTGGGGTAAGCCACCGTGTGTTAAATAAGGCTATCGGATATTGCCAGAGCCAAAGTTACCACTGTCAGGGGGTGGCGATGCAAAGTAAAACTAGAGTTAAGTCTATAGAATGTATTTGTAGAATTATAGAGCAGGTTGAAATAAAAACACCCCCAAATCAACACACAAAAAGAAAAACAAAAGAAGAAAAGGAAATAGGTACAAAATATCATGCAGCTCTTAAAATGTAGCTTATGTTTGTGGGTTGTATATAATTGAAATAAACGCGTCAGAAATTGCCGATTTTTGTGCTAGCCTGTTCCATATATATAGTATATATGTTTGATTCTTTTGATGCATAGTCTTGTTGTGTTGGTGATTCCTTCGCCAGATGATACAATAGTTCCCATTACTTCTATATTTTGTAAATACCATACTCACTCAAAATGTAGGAAAGAGGTTTCTTTAACCATATTTCATATAAATGCTTCTCAAACAGGAAGTAGTACAAAAATGGAAAGGAAACACTAATTTGTTAAATTGCAAAAAGATCATGAAGTTAACTCAACACTTGAAAACTAGCTGTGAGGAAGAAAACCTCATTTCCTATGTGCAGGGACCATCAATAGCATAGTAAAATGCTTTCCTTCATTACTCACTCATCATTTTATTTTTATATACTTTATTATAAATTCATTAAAAAAATTACAAAAATTATAAATAAAAAGCTTTTACCTGATTTTTTGAAAAAAAAGGAATTGATCTTTTCTTTCTTTTCAACTTCTCTATTATTCTACTTGAAAGTGTTTCTAGTAGCCTTCTTCTTTCTATACTTTTACAAATAGCCAGCCAAGTTTTCCTATCTATTTCTTTTTTTTTTATTTCTTTGATATGACACAGCAACTTTTCTCCCAGCTCGAGAAAGATGATTTTTCAACTTTTTTATCGAGCAAAGATACATTGAAAAAAAAAAATCTTCAGCATATTGTCCCAGCAGCTGGTTAACCAGTCAGAGTTTCTCCGCCTGCAAATGTTGCATCAAACCACCCTAGCAAAGTTCAGTGACCATCTGGAAGAGCAATGGCATCTTTGTAATTCTGATGACACTCCGCTGCGCCATCTGCTCATGTAGCAAGCACACGAGCGTCAATTTCCAGTCTTTTCAGTCTTTACACGTCGTAATCTTTTATGTCATGTCATTATTATCGGCCTCTTATATTCAGGGATATGAGACATTTCTGATTTTTCCAAAAAAAAAAAAAAACAATTTTGCCTTGCTCTTTAGGTTGTTTTCTCTCAATTTTCAATTTATATTTCTTGTCTTATTTTCATTTACGGAGCATTACTATATGTTATCTGCGTTACTGTGCAGCAGAGTATCGATAAATGAAGTTTGAGACATATCACACAAGAATCACAGCTCAAGTGCTGACTCTAAAGGACTTTGGTACTAAATATTACTTAGCGCAAGCGCTATTGTGGCAATCCATTCTTTTTTTCTAGTCTGAACCATTTTATTTAAGCAGTTCATGAAACCTGCTCAATGGACTAGAATTATTGGGTTTTATCAACTCCAGTTTTTTAATCTCATATATCAACAATCAAGCCATGCCAAATTTATCAACACGTACTAACCACAGTTTTTTCAATGCTCGGCTACCCATTCTCAAATATTTTGGGCTGGCCAGGTGCGGGATTTATCTGCTATAACTAAAATTTTCACTTGGCCCCTACTCAAAGGCGAGTTCGTGAAGAATTCGGTGCCGTCGAAGTGAATGAAATATATAGTGAATGGTGCATTCCCCGGTAAGAGGGTTATTTTAGTTGTATTAATATCTTCTGTGTATAATCTTTAAATAGTTATAAAAACAATAAACTGATCATATATATACTCAAAGGTGAGTAAGCGAGCTTGGTCCCTCCACCTTTAGGTTCCTGTGTTTCCCAGTTTAACCGATGACCCTCTGCAGGATTTCTTTGTGTCGTTCTCTGTCTTTGGGCATGCCCGTGAGTTGTTTGATATGCGCAATCGGTCTGGAGTGGTAAAAAGTTGACATTGTTCCCGCCACTCCTAGCTGATAAATATTGTGTTGCTTCATTCACTGGTACGCCGGCACATTGTTATCAGGTTGTTGATCTCGACTCGCATGTTTTTTCATACGTAGCTTGTAAACACTACATTGTAAATTGTTTAGCTTCCCCAAGGTCTATCGCTTCTTTTAAAAAGTGAGTAATATTTTTCTTTGCTCGTAGACTTCTGGCTCTACTATTTCAAGGTGCTTTGCTATGCTCTGTAACTACACGAACTGTTCATTTGTTCTGTTCCTTAAGTAATTGTATGTGTTGTGCCTTGTGCTTTGTGCCTTGAATCTTATTCCTTTGCGTAGCCCAGAACTATATTAGATCTGTCTGTCTGGACAACATTTTTCAAGTATTGGAACAAAACTACTAATCCTCGCGCACAACTTTTCCAATTTTCGTAAAATATTTTCAAGCTTCCACATATTAAATACATCAGATGAATGTCGGATTGTCATCATCACAAATGAAATAGTGAGAAGGAAAATCGAATGGATAGTGCCAAATAGCTGATAAAATTAGTGGTAGACAGGCATTGTGATAAAAACATTGGGAGAGAAATTTTGGATGGACATTTTCACAAGAAAAAGTAGTTGAAAAATATTTTGGATAGAGGTTGTCAAAAGCAAAATGGTCAAACAAAAATTCTGATAGGTATCTCAAAACGGACGGGTCAGGACGGGTCAGGACCGACGTTAAATAGACACTTCCAAGATCAAATGGTCAGAGGGAACTTTGGACAGACTTTTCAAAAGGATAGTGTTACTTTTAAGCCAGTTCTTTTGTTGTTTTGATTTTTATTGGGGTTACAACAACACCTATTCACACCCCAGTTGTAATAAACCATAGCGCATTCACAATATGCTTTTGGCAGTATATCATTTCAAATGTTACGGCCAGCTGAGCCCATCAAAATGGAATTAAAAAAAATTATAGATAGATAGTTTTACGTTCTCTTTCTTTTCTATTCCATTTCTATTTCCTCAAGCCACCCTCTCCTTCTCAAGATCAGAATATCTCTAAGATTATTTCAGGTAAGCTCAATTTACTAGGACACTTGCGCTTGAATCTTGTACTAACTGTGATTCCTTTCTACATTGTAGCTCTTGTTACGTCGTTTTTTTTTATTCCGTTTTTATTCTCTCAAACCAACTCCTCCTACCAAAGATCAGAACCCTACTGGAAATTCTCCAGGTAAGATCGACTTAGCAACTTACTGGAAAACTTGCAATTGCATCTTGTACTAACTGTGATTATTTTCTTCGCTGTAGTTATCGAAAGCCAACGTCCACTCAACTTCAAACCCAAAGTCGACATTCCTACCCCCTCCTAAAGTTTTCATAAGTACTCTAAAGTTCTATCAGAGAATCCAAAGTATCAAGTATGAACTGTTTCGCAAACAACAACGGAGAGGGATCCAACTCGGTTGAGTCCCAAGGGTCTGTCAACCCACTTTCAAGTGAATTCAATGAGGAACCTCTCAGAAATACAAAAGACACTATGCCTGAAACTGAACGCAGCTCTACACGTTCCCGTGCAGAGAGTCTTAACCTGATGTCTGAAGTGCTCCACCTCGTGCCGCCTAACCACACCAGCTGGGATTTCAAGGTTGAGGATGCATCTTCAAAGCTTGAGACTTCTGAAGTTGCCAACCCTGATCACTTGCACCTAGACTTGACATCTAAGTCAACTATTCCTCCAAAGTCAAATTCAAGATTCAATGAAATCAATGAAGATGTTTCCAGTCCGCCTAAAGTCCAATCACCAACAAAGGCTTCTGCTGATGACACTGATGCATTCCCACTACCATCGGTGAAGGGTGAATTTCCGCTTTCAAGGTTTAGCGGCTCCCCCAAATTCAGGGCTCTTGCCTCATCAAGAAAGGTTTCTGCTGATGAGATTATTGCAAACCCACTACCAGCAGTGAATGGTGTGTACCCGCGTTCAAAACTTAGTGCTGCCCTCAGGTCCAAGCCTGCCGCCTCTTTCAACTCCCTCCGGCGCAACTCTTCAGATGTTGAACCTGGTATGTTCCCGCGCTCAAAGTTTTTTGCTGTCCTGAAGGCCAAGAATGAGGCCTTATCCACCCCACCCCAAAGCAAAACACCATACATTAAGCCTGCTGCTCAATATTGCTGGCAGTATCGAAAGCCGTCAAATCAAGACATGTGCGCAGAAAGGGTGACGTCTCAGGGAGACCTTGCAAAAGGAGAACTGTCAGCAGCGCCTAACGTCGAATCACCACCAACGGGTTGTACTAATGAGATTGTTGCAAGCCCATCATCATCATCATCATCGGTGAAAGGTGAATACACTAATTCCCTCAGATCCAACGCTTCTTTCCGATTAAAGTATCTCCAGAGCAAGCCCTCAAATACTGAGTCTGACACGCAGCCTCGCGTGCAATTGGGAAATGAGTCGAGCCAGCGCCCCATTCCAGTTCAATCGAAGGAGTGTTGGAGTTTAAAAAGAAAAAAAGAATCAATTATTAAAAACCCCATTTCACAGCCTACGGTTGCCACCGAGTTCAACGTTTCCATCCCATCCACCTTTCTTCAGAGCAACTGCTCCGATACTGAGCATGACACGCAGCCCGGAAATGTGACAATCCGGCGCACTCCTCTAGTTGAGTCGAAAGAGTACTGGGATTCAAAAGGAAAACAAGAATCAAACATTGGAAATGTTGTTTCACAGCCTATGTCAGCCACCAAGTCCAACGCTGCTGCCGTCTCATCTACCTCTTTCCAGAGAAACTCCTCACATAATGAGTCTGCCACAGGGTCTCGCTGGCAATTTAAAAACCCGTCAACCCAAGACACAGATGCGGATAAGTTGCCGTCTCACGGAGACCTTGCAAAAGGAGAACTGTCAGCAGCGCTTAATGTCCATTCACCAACAATGGCTCCTACTAATGATATTGTTGCAAGCCCATTATTACTGGTGGACAGTGCATCCCCGCTTTTAAGGCCTACTGACTCCCTCAGGTCCAGCGCACCCTTCCCATCCAATTCTTTCCACCGCAACCTATCGGATATTGATACTGTCACGCAATTATTCTTGCTATTTGAAAAGCTGCCCTGCAAGAACGTGCGTGAAGATAAGTTGCCAGCTTCTTTAAAAAAGCAAAATCCATCTAACCCAGCCTGTCAGTCAGTCTCCTCAGCTCTTGTCACTCAAGCATTACAACCATGTGCAAACTCTACACAAATGTCAGAGCAGTCAAAAGATGGTCTCAGAAATACAAAATACATCCTGCCTGGAATTGATTGCGGCCCTACACTTGAGCACATGCTGTCAGACTGGATTTCAAATAAATCAACCTCATCAACTTTGTCAGGTACTTTCCTATTGGAGAGAGAAACCAGCAATCAGTTGCTTGGCAAAGAACCCACCACACCTTCCAACGAGTGTATAACTCACTTTTCGACTTGCGAGTCATCCCATACGGAACATGATTTACCTGATTCCCATCACCGCGTGAATGATACAGAACCATCTAAGTCTACTATTCCTTCAAAGTCAAACTCAAAAGTCAATGCGATCAATGAAGATGGTTTCAACCCGCCTAATGTCCAATCACCAACAACGGCTTCTGCTAATAAGATGGATGCAAGCCCACTACCAACGGTGAAGAGTAGAACCGTTCTTTCACAGTCTACGACTGCCACCAAGTCCACCGCTGCCATTCCATCCACCTCTCTCCAGGACAACTCCTCAGACATTAAGCCTGCCAAGAAATCTTTCTGGCAATTTAGAAAGCCATCAAGCCAAGGCAGGCGTGGGGATGAGCCAAAGCCTTGTCTTTCGAAAAAAACCAAGTTGTCAACCATTAAATGCTTTTTTTCAAAACTTGCTGCTTCTACCAAGTCCAGCCCTGCCAAATCTACCTCATCCACCTCTGCGCGCCGCAAACGCGCAAAAGTTAAGTGCACAAATATTAAGCTCTCCAGTCGAATCTTAAACTGGTTACGCCATAAATTACATCCAAAACTACCGCCGGATCTTCATTCTGAACAAGACCCGCCACCAGATACCGCCAAATCCACTGCCGCTCCTAAGAAGTCCCAAATTGCTCCTACTAAGTCCCTTACTGATCCTACTAAGTCCTCTACTGCTTATGCCAAGTCCAGGGTTTGCCATTCCAGTGCTACCAAATCTACCTCACCTACCTCTGGCCGCCGTGAGCGCTTTAAGCGCTCAATGGATTTGTGCTGCTTGCGATTTAGACGTCAGTATGAGCGAATAGTATATGGATATTCAATTTTGGACTTGTGTTTTATAGAACCCCAGCCACAGGGGCATCTAACCACCCTTTCATGGAGTACCGCTCCCACCAACTCCACGGCATGCCATTCCAGCACTGCCAAATCTATCTCATCCATCTCTGTACGCCGCAAGCGCTTAATGCGCTCAGTAGGTAAACCCTACAGGCGATTTAGAAAATGGTTGGAGGTAAAAATGTATGGATATCCAAAAGATCCACAGTCGGATCTTTACTATCCTGAAATCCCTACACCAGAGATCAAAAACACCTCTTCACAGTTTACCGCTGCTACCAAGTACACTATCGCTGCTACCAAGTCTAATATCACTGATACCAAATCTACTGTCGCTTTTACCAAGTCTACTGCCGCTGCTACCCAGTCTACTGCCGCTTCTACCAAATTTTCTGCCGCTGCTACCAAGTCCACTACTGCTGCTACCAAGTCTACTCCTTCTTCTACGAAGTCTACTACCGCTTTTACCAAGTCTATTCCTGCTTCTACCAAGTCTACTACCGCTTCTACCAAGCTTACTACCGTTCCCACCAAGTCTACCATTTCTTCCATTAAGTCTACTACCGCTGCTACTGAGTCTACTGCTACTCCTACAAAGTCTACTACCGCTGCAACCAAGTCCACTATCGCTGCTACCAAGTCTACTGTTGCTTCTACCAAGTCCAATACTGCTCCTACAAAGTCTACTACCGCTGCCACCAAGTCTACTACTTCTTCTACCAAGTCTACTACTTCTTCTACCAAGTCTACTGCCGCTTTTACCAAGTCCACTACCGCCCCTAAAAAGTCTACTGCTGCTTCTATCAAATCCATTATCGCTGCTGCCAAGTCCATTACTGCTGCTACCAAGTCCACTGCCAAGTCCATTACCGCTGCTACTAAATCTACTATTGCTTCCCTCAAGTCCACTACCACTCCTAAAAAATCCACTACCGCTCCTACCTTGCCTAGAGTTGCCGTTCCACATATACCACCGACATCAACTGTCAGAAATAAAAAAGTTCACTCGAAGATGCTTCATCAAAGTTTGCGCTTGTTAGACGCTCAAGAGGAAAAGATGCCGATGACAAAGAGCGCTAACAAGAATTCCAACATTGTTATAGGGGACGTGTCAAACAAAACTCTCATTATTATTCTTATTACTTATTTTTTATTATTATTTTTATTGTTATTTCTCTTTTGCCTTTCAGAAGATTCCTAGCAAGAAATTCGGCCCTGCTTTCAGGAAACCGCCAAGCAGAATTCTTCTCATTATTATTTTACTGTCTTTTGTGTTTTTTTCAAAGACTGATCACTTTTGGATTTTGGATGGTCATTTATTACATCCTAAAATTCAATCAAAGAATCTGATAAACAAAAAAAAAA
>JAJMRT010000239.1:7849-34088 GCA_030558065.1 Geotrichum phurueaensis | reverse complement strand
AAAAAAAAAAAAAAAAAAACAACCCTATATCGGCACCAGTGACTGGTATTTGAACTCAATGATTTTCAAGTAGCACCTGCATCTCTCTATTTATTGGCACAGGCTTGACCCGGACGCCGGTGAGTAGCTCAAACTCTCTATAGAAAATTCCAGAAACACAAGATTCCAAGCCGTTACAAGTCTCAAGCCTCTTACGTCATGACCTTTATTCCTTTTTTTTTTTGCAGTCAATAAACCAAGACTCATTATTTTCTACTTGTGGCATACGACTGGCTAGTCACCACGGATACCTTCTCATTTATAATCAAAGCGTAATCAAGAAAAGTTCATCGTTTATTTCAGTGTATTTAAATCTTCAATAAAACGCACTTAAAGCTTCTGCATGGCAGCAACGTCGGAAGACTGGACATGGTCCTCGTCCTCAGCAATGGCCTCCTGAAGGTCATCCATGGAAACCTTGTCATCCTCAATGACACAGTTAATCTGGAGCTTCTTAATACCGAAACCAATGGCAATAAACTGGTGACCACCCCAGACAAGACCGTCCATCTCGACGGCCTTGACGTTGGCAAGGAGCTCCTCAAGGTCGGTCTCATCATCCCAAGGCTTAACATCAAGGGTGACAATAGACTTGGCAGCAGGCTTGGGGCCCTTAGAAGCCTTCTTGGCAGCGTACTCAGCGAGTCTTTGCTGCTTGAGCTTCTCAGCCTCCTCATCGACCTCCTCGTCGTCGGAGCCAAAAAGATCGACATCATCGTCATCCTCCTCCTCAGCAACGGCAGCAGCGGCAACAGCAGCAGGACCGAAGTCAGAAGCCTTGGCAGCCTTGTCACCGGCAAGAGTCTCAAACTCAGAAGAGTAAGAGGCAATGTGAGTGTACCAGCGAGCAGCGTTGGCGAACTTGGCAGCATCGGGCTTGGAACCAACGGCCTTGTAGACAGCAACATCGGCCTGGGAAGCGTTGACACTAGAAAGCAAACGCGTTAGACCGCAACCATTAAAAAAAAATGAAGACCGCAATGTGCTAAAAAATTACTTACCCCTCAATGTAGGACTTGTCAGCAAGGAAAGTGTTAAGAGCCTCAAGGCCTGTAGAACAATAACAAAGTAGTTAGAAGAAAACTCAATCAATTCAAGAAGAAACCAGATTGGCGTTGTGATGATGAATTCATATTGCCCGGATCAAGTTTGCAGCTTATTTTCATCCGGGTTTCAATCTCATCGCCAAGTCCAGCCCCAGAAATCGCAGAGTCAACATACCAGCAGCAGAAGAAAGATCAGAGAAACCCATTGTGATTATGTGTGTAACGTGTATAAATTGACGTGCAGTAAGAAGAAGAAGGGAAAAGGAGAAAAGAGGGAAAGGAAAAGAAAAAAAAATTTTGGAAGGTTGAAAAAAAAAATTTTTGGGTGTGTGACATAGAGTAACGTTAGTAACCTTAGTATGTGTATGCCGGGTAACTTTTGATTTTCATTTCTATTGTTAGGGTCGTTGGGTCAGCACAAAATGAATGAGCTGAATGCGCTTATTATGTAATTTAAGACAGAAGAAAAAAAGATAAATAGATCACGTGAACTATAAAAGTTCACCAAAACGAGTGCCGTTAATCTACTTGGTTTTTCTGGTTGCTTTGATGAAAAACAAAGCTCCACACGGGACTCGAACCCGCAGTCTCCCGCTTAGGAGGCGGATGCCTTACCATTTGGCCAATGGAGCATTACTATAGAAAATTTAAAGTGAAATTTCAATAGAAATAAAGTGGGAAACAAACAAAAACAAGAGATGTAACTTCAAAAACCAGTTTTTTTGACTGTTATTTTAATTATATACTACTTTCAATGATTTTATCTGTTAATTTAAGTACTCAGAACTTTTTTATCTTTTTTTTGGCATCTTTTTTTTTTTGGCATCCAACACAAAAAAGAACCCTACGCACACTTTGTGGCATCACAAACTGACAGGAGAGTAGAAATATAGAATTCAAAATATTCAGAGCACTGCTTCGGACACGGATTTTAAAGCATTTAGGTCTGCGACGGTTAAGGCAATGCAGCGGAATGCCAAAATTCTGCCAGTGGACATACAAATAAACGAAATCCGTGGCTGGTTTGCCATTAGAGCTATTCGAGCTGCAAGTCCGAAAATTCTAGTGTGGAATCTTGTCAACCGCAACAAGTCGACAGAGGGCGACCTTGATAGTTGCTTGCCAAAATAAAGCATATGGATGGTATTGATGACGACAAGTATTGAAGTAAGCGGCCATTGTGAAAGCAGCTAATGTATGATCAAGATAAGAACTCTCATGAAGCTTTGCAAAAGCTGAGAACCACTTTGCATGTGGCTTCGCGCAATAAATGGCAACTATAATACGAGAAACAGGGTAAATTTTGCGAGTACTACTTGACTGCTCAAAAAGAGCTGCTGTATGAAGAAAAATACTTCCAATTTATTGAAACCCTTCATGAGTATCGTGTCTCGTAATACCTTGAGCAAGTTATTTCAGCTCTGCACAGGTCATGGAAATCTTGAAAATTGTTTCCAGATGAGGTAGAATAGCGAGCAAAGTCACCATTATAAATGTAGTCAATTAGAAACGGTTGAGTACATTCTCAAGAAGTTTCCTTTGTACCCTGCAGAGTGCCAGATTTCTTGGGAACAGTTTTCCCGAAGCTTTATCTCAGAATTCTTCTTGATATCAAGAAGGACCTGGGAGCGGCAGTTGAGTTTTTGGATTCATTACTGTAACTTTTTTTGCAAAAAAAAAATTGAAATGATCCCTTCAAGTCATTTTGAAATCCTTTTTCTAGAATAATTAGAAAAGTAATTTACTATTGATTGTGAATAGAACTTCTAATGTCCTTTTCTCACTCGATAGCGTACTTTTCACACTAAAAGATTGTAAAAAGATCTACTCATCAGCTTTTAAAAATATTATTTTTAATTGTCTTCATTGCTTTTTATGTGGCTTTTTTGGATATTTAAAAGATGCACTCGGATTTTCTTTCATCAAAATAATGTTTGTGCAGTGAAATTTAAACATATGCATTTTGTTTAACTTCTTCAAGTCACCAATAAATTTCACCACACACTAAATTAAAATTTATAAAATAGATAAATATATATATATGATCAGTTTATTGTCCCTATAACTATTTAAAAATTATACACATAAGACATTAATACAACAAAAATAACCGTCTTAGCGGGGAATGTGCCATTCACTATATATTTCATTCACTTCGATGGCACCGAAATTTCCACAAACTTAGTCTGTGTGTCAAGGGAAACCCGACATGATCGTCACTTCAGTGCGTTATGTTGAGTGGGAAGGCAGGCCGGTAAAAACTTGACAGGCTATGCTGTTAAGCTGACCATCAATTGAGAAAATGCGGTAACAAATTTAGGAACTTGGCCACCGCTTCAATGCCTTTCTTGGTATCAAGTAGGAATTGATGTCAAGCTCCGGGGAACATGTTCTCAGGTGCGTACGCCCCAATTCTCAGAAAGCACAGTCCTTTAGCAGGTGCACAACCGTTTCAGACTGGCCACATTCGCACTTGTGATTTCTATCCAAGACCCCTATCCTTTCAAAATAGGATTCAATAACGCCATGGCTAGTTCTCATTTGCACCATCTTGCTGAGGGTGTGACGGTTCGCTTTTTCCACGATGCTGCGAAAAGGACTGTAGTTGCCTGGATTACCATAGAGGCCAGGCTTGGTGAACGACCTGAATAGATAAATAAACAAATAATCAATTACTTGATTGGTTGATAGAAAAGTCCGGAATACAATCGATTACCATTAAAGAGTTTAATAAAAGTAAATTTCAAAAGCCAATAACCATCTACATCGGTAAGCTATAACGGAGATGCTATTTTTTTTTTTTCACAGACTAGAAATTGGTGTCAATACCAATTCTGTGTCTATGGCCAACATTTCAATAACTTGAGTATGTCAAATGCGATTAATAAAAAAGCTTTCTATTTTTATTGTAAGTTATTCACAACAGAAAGTGATCAATACATAAAACACTTTTAATCACTGGACAACAAGAGGATTATACAGCTTGTGATAAGAATTATCTACTCACAGTCAAATAAGCGCTCTACCAGTGTAGTTTGGTTTTCTTGTCTAGCTCAGGCTTTTGTGAATATTTACCAGGCTGCTATTTGCCTTTAGACTGAATACCGCTATAAAATATGTTGTGAAATCTAGGCAAGATGTTGAGATCCGGGAAACCCTATCAAACCTTACAAACTGCAAACCCAACCACGCTGTTTTTTTGTTTTTTTTAAAAAAAAAAATATAACATTTAACAAGCTGAAATTGCTAAAAATTAAATGTTTATACTATATATACTATATAGTATATTGATATATTGGCAGTACAACACGTGTCTTCAATGAAGGAGGGAAAACATGCCTAAGACCAATCTTTCAAAAATTTTGTATATATTTTGTAGTTTAACTACAAGATACTTTGCGACATACAAAAAAAAAAAAAAAAAAAGTCTTTTGAACTCATCAACAAACAAGGACTATATTTGAGCAAAAAAATAAAAATAAAATAGTGATAAAAAAATCCGTGGATTTGGTAATTGGTTTGTTATCTGCAGTTAGTGGCCAAAACCTTTGTTTTAAAACTTGTTGAGCTTATCTAAAGAAATGAAACCCATTTAAACGGTTTGAATACGAGCAGCAGGTAAAGTGTTTGTGATGTTCCAAAACTAATGAAATAAATACTTATAATATATATATATGTATATGAATTCTTTTCAAAATATTAAAAAAAAATTTCAATTTCTGGTGAATTTTTACCACTGGCATAAACTCCCCCATTTTCCTGTTTGGGAGTTATCTGATGGAGATTGACAACCAGGGAGCAAGTCTAAAACCTTTTTAAAAAAAAAAAAAAAAAAAAAAAGAAAGAAAAAAACTTTCATCTTCCCCTCTAAAAAAAAAAAAAGTGCGCGTTTTAAATTTTAATGTTTTGATTTTAGAATTTTAAATTATTAACATATATTTTTTTTTTAAATCTGACGAAAGATTTTTTCTTGACTACATAAGGTCAGATAATCTTTTACTTGATTTAATTTAATTTTTTTTTTCTATATATTAATCTGATCCAATCTTTCTACTATAGTTTATCTGTCATATATTCATTCGTGTTCATATCAATTATATATTTTTATTACTTTTTTTTTTTTTTTGCAACGAGTATCATCGCAACCATGTCGTCAAAAATTCTTTCATTTCTATTCGGTAGAAACAACACTAAGGCAAGCGCCATCAAATCAGTTTCAAAGCTACACACTTCATCCAGCCGTAACCCAGCACCATATAATAAACCAACAGCTTCAGCAATGGCGCCAGAGATAAAAGCCCGGATCAAATTTGCGCAGCACAAAACCAACAAAAGCAAGCCCTGGGTTCTCAATTGGCATCATCAGCAGCGACCACACTCAGTAGCAGTAACTACAGCAGAATGGGAAAATAAAATGCTATTTAAATTCAAGTCTTGTAATGACGCCGTTACTTTTGCCGTTGGCCAAGGCTGGGACTACACAATTGAACAAACTGCAAATCAAGCGTCCTGACTTTGAGTCCTGCAATATCATCATCATAACCAGCATAATTCAACCACAAAAAAAAACCATTGTTCAACAATAAGTTTATCGCAGCTCAAATCCCTGGCTTTCAGTGATGGCCATAAGCAGTTTTTGGAAAAGCTTGTCTCGAGATGAGTAGTTGTAAAGACACAGCTCGTTGAAGCAAGTATGCGCAATTGGAAGCCTGTCACTATCTGCTCCGGCGCCAAGGCAGGTAATTTTGAAAACCATCCCGCGCACCCCTGTTGCTGGGATACGATCTGAGCCCGTGACAAACATGAGAAGCTGCTGCCTCTGCGTGGCTGACATTTCAGATTCAAAAATTTGCCAAAACCAGTCGACTACCTGAGAAAGCGGCATTTGCAAAGGGGCTGGGGACGCGCCTGGCGGCCTCTGTGTGCGAACACCAGCGGTAGTGTTGTGAGAAGCAAACGATAGGGGAACCCCCCAGTTTTTGTACTTGGTGATTGCCTTGAGTTCACAGATATTGACGTCTTGCAGAAGGTTGCCACGGATGAGCTGTTCGATCTCCTGTGGTCTAAATAAGGTCAGGGCATGACTGCCAGCAACCTTGAAAAAGCCCTGCCTTAGCGGTTCAAACTGCCTTTTGACCGAGTCTTCAAGATAGTATTGCACTACCTTACGCACAAAGTCGCTGCGGTTCGCTTTAGTCACTAGTTTGTGTTGGCCATTAAAAATAATGGGCTCTTCTACCACCCGGTATAGTTGCGGCCGAGACCCAGGTGGGGTGGCCGAATCTGGAGATACAGGTACTCGCTTGGAAACTGTAAATGTTAGTCCATAGAATGCATTTAAGAACTCTTCGTCAGTTCCATCAAAATCCAAGATTTTTTGTAAAGAATTACCGTACTGTGGCCACAGCTCTTTAAAATCTTCAAGTCTGTATGAATAGCCCAGAAGTCGGCGGTACATGACTGGTGGCAAGTCTACATCTAGATTGATTGAGTTGTAGATGGCAAGCCCAAGAATCACACCAGCCAGCTGGTAGTAACGCAAGGGTTGTTTTGATTCTGTGGCAAACCAGTGATAGCGAGTATCGTCACTGTCATCATCAAGGCTGTTGTTGTCGGTCTCACCGTCGTTAGTTGTTATCGCCGGTGCTTTAAAAAGTTCCTGAGCAGGATCAAATAGCTCACGCACAAGAAGCAGAAACCACTCCTTTTTCAGACCGCCTGCATCGACACCAGGCTCGCCCACAAACTCGACCCGCAGCCGCTTCTTGAGCTCGGATTCTTGTGACTCGAGAGAGCTAAATGAGTCTTGGACAAGATTGCTCCTGCGAACCTTAATATAAAGATAAGGCTGATTGTTTTTGTTGGCACCCGTCGGGGTTCTGACACTACCTGCGGCGCTGCCACTGACAGCTCCACTGCTTGAATTAGAACTGTTTGCATTAGACGTTGAAAGCAGTGCATTGAAAAAGGCCTCTTGGACCTGGTATTCCATCTGGCGGCGCGCGTCGTACTCAAGAAGGTTGCGCTTGTAATGCAATTCAAACAGAAATGGATATTTGCACAGGGCAAATTGTGGTGTGTGTTCCCACGATCCTGTTTCACTATCCAGCTTCAGTGAGCCTGCACCAAAACTATTCATCTCATGTATACTATTAGTTGAACCACCGTTGCTGTTGGTTGTGCTGCCGCTAGCACTATAAGTGTTAATGCCCGGCGGGACAAGAGACGACGTGGGCACTCCCAAACGCTCCCATGCGTCAAAGTCAGACCGCAAGTCGACATGATTAATGCCTTGATTATAAAATGATGAAATTGGCAATTGGTGTGAAATGCTATTGGCATTGAAAAATACGGCCAAAATATTGCAAAATGCCAGTAACCTCCAGTCAGATCCGTATTGGCTGGCCTTTGCCCGCGTTGGTGCCGACACTGATGCTGATTGCTTTTTGTGCCGCTTAGTATTGGTGCCAACTCCACTCCCAGGTCCGCCAGCGGTTGGGAAGAAGTCAATAAGTGGAAAATCGTTCATATTGTTCACGGGTGACGTGTGAGCGCAGCGAGTGAGACGATCAGCAATGTAGCAATTCATCTGCAAAACTTTTAGCTTGATCTGGTCACGCGGGAACCGCGAAACCCAATTGAGTAGGTATTGCATAGTACGTTTGGGCGTGTGCGACAAGAGTGCGATGCTACGCTCAAAGACCTGGTAAGCTAGCGACGAGTCTCCATTGGTTATAGTTTCTGGCTCATAGAGCACAGGATTCTCAAGTACAATCAGCAGAAAGTAAACGTCAGACGGCAAATTTAACTTTTTGCGGGGACATTTGAGCAAACCAAGGACTGAGGTAAGAATCAGCCGGTTAAGCCCCTGTTTGGCAGGTAAGCCATTAATGAGATCGTAAAACTGGCCCACCTGCTTGTAGTCAATGCCTGGTTTAGAGTAAGACATTCTTGTAAGCCCCAGCGGGAACGAGCCGTTCAACGCGTCCATACATGAGAATGCATTTCTGATTAAAGAGGATAAATGCGGATATGAGTCAATAGATGTGTTGTTGTTCCCATCACTTCCAGGCAAATTTGTGCTGCTAGTGAGTGAAGCCGCATCAAGCTTGAGGGCTTCCTCGACCTTGGCTAGTGTCAATGGGATCGGAATAAAATTGGCTTGCCTACTTGAGTCGTGAATAGTGTCGCACATGCGACATTTGTAGTAGGGCGCATTCGACGGTATCTTTAGACTAGTGCCGCAGCAAATACAGCTGCAAACAACCATCTTCTTCGCGGTAGTATGACGCCGCTTGAGCAAAAGCTCCTGCTGTTCATGGTGCACAGAAAGAAGATCAGTGGAGGTATTAGATGAAATAGCGGCGTTGGCGGCGGAGACAGACTTGAAGATGTCTTTTGTTGAAGACTCCGTAGTAAGGTGTTGTAGATTCTGGGAGGTTTTCGAGGTACCGTCAGTCGAAACGGTAATAAGCGAGTCAGCAGAGTAAGACCGGTGGTGCGTGCCAAAGGAGTTGCGATTGTGGCTGGGAGCCGGCTTTTTAGTCGAGCCAAAGAGGTTCCACGTTGGCATGGTTTGAAAAGATGCAGCAAAAGATGCCAATGGTAAGGAGAAGTATAAGGAATAAAGTAAGAGGAAAGGAGAAAAAAAAAAAAAAAAAAAAAAAAAAAGAAAGGGAGAGGAAACGTTGGAGAAATGTGTGGCGATCCGAGTGTGCAGATTTCAGGATGGCTGGAGAGTTTGCATTCAAGGGATTGGGACCAAATGGCAATTACGATGATGATGATGTCAAATAACAAGGTTAAGCAACAAAGCTGGTGATGTGCTCAATGACGGAGTCTTTACAAAGCTCAACAACCCAGGCTATAGAACTTAAATGATTAACGCAGATTCTCAGCGCCAGAAGATCAAACAACGACCACACGATGCAGATTGACAAGAGGGCACTGCTAAAGAAACAGGTACAGTTACCTTCACGCATAGTGAAGCGTCTCAAGTGTTGTTGACACATTTTACCTGAATCGAGCACTGCGGCGGTGTTAGGACTTGAGCGTAATACTTTCAAGCTTTTAAGCTATAAATTCTATGTCATGCTTTTCATCAAGGGATATAGAACATAGAGAATATACCTTAGAAACTATACATACGGTTAAACTTAAAACCTTTCTCTTTTAAACCTTAAACTTTCTCAAAAGTCTAAGCTCACACCAGCAATTTTAAGCCTGTTGCAGTACTTGACTTGATATTCCAAAATAAAAAAATTTCATCAGTTGTGCCAAAAAGCAACCTTCTAGCTACACACCCGTGGGGCCTGCTCAAGCTTTTTCAACTCAATTTTTTTTTTTTGTTGTTGTTGCTAAGCCAGTCTCCAGATGAGTTTTTTGCTGTAATAAAGAGCTCTCGGTTTTGGTTTGTGAAGTATTGACATTAGGATGAAGATGGCCTTGCTATGGTAAAATGAGCCTATGTAGCTTATTTTTATTTACTTCGTATTCTGTCATCCTCCAATGTTGCTCTGAGAACTCTAATTATTTCATAAAACCCTGTTACCAAAGCTCAGATAGACTAAGAAAAACGTCACACCATGCAGTTTATGACAAGTAGCCTTGGGTATCTACTTTTTTCGCTTCCTTTTGTTTTGGTTTTAAAGTATGGTGGGTTGCTGCCGCCATTGCCTACAAGGGCTGACATTAACGTGATATTATAATCAGCAGAGTAGCTTAACTGGCAGAGTCTCAAAGCAACTTTAAGTGTGTCCACTAGAAATTTAAGCCTCAAGCTAAAATTTAACATGGTCCCTAGCAATCTAGGTTGACTTGGATATTATAGGCAGAACGTTGTATGCACCTCAGATTCGAGTCATAATCGGCACTAAGTGATCCTCGCAGTACTAAAGGTATAGGAAAATCAGTTTAGATGTCAATGTTAATAGCTGTACCTTTTAGCATCTTTGTATTTTATTGTTCAGCAGACCGTTGTTTATTACCTTGGGATTTTTGACTTCCTGGGGGACTGGCTAAGAGGCTTATCATGCAAATAACCGTCAGTGCTAAAAGTGTGACTAGCAGGAAACAAAGGAAACCGGTTTTCAAAGAACTGTTTTTGCGCTCTGCAGGAACCGTTAAAATAAAATAAAATCCTTTTTCACCCCAGTGTTGATCTCCTGGCTCTTTAAGATACCAACAAAAGGTCTTGGTGCGGAGGTTATGGTTTTAGATCTCTTGTCCCTCCTTCTTGACTGATGAATTTTCTTGCTTAAAAGTGTTTATCAAAGTATTGCCATGTGCTAATATATGATATCAAATTACAAGATGGAAAAGAAACTCAAAAAGGCATAGTTGCTTTTTGTTACGTACCATCATAGGTGGTGTTAGTTAACATTGTCGTTCACATTGGTGTGATTGTAACTGGTATCTGCTAAGAAATGTGTGCTTGTAATAATTACATGAAATAGATGCTTCATTTTTAGATTGTACGGGCTTGCGTAGCAAATTTTGATAAGATGTGGAAAGATAGCAAACTACACCTTGGATCGCGATTTGCAATTTGCAGCTGGAAAGTTTCTTATGTCCACGAAAAAAAAAAACAGATTCAATAGGAACTTGCTATTTTACAGTGTAATATTTGTCTACTGCTCTTGTTTGCATTTGATTAAAACTGAATTCTACTTGTTTGAGTTAATTCAGCGCAGTTCATAAGAGAGCTTATGGCCAGGCTCTTTTATCATGTCTGATAACAAGATGCCAGTTTTTTATTCATGCTGAATACTTGAAAAAGGTTATAACCAATCAGGGTTACACTCAGGCAGCGAGCCGAAATTAATAGCTGGGGTACCCAGCTACTGTAGTGACGCATACTACGATCTGGTTCAGGCTATCAATATCCATGTACATATACATTGATAGTGTTGCAGATTTACAGGTGCAAACTGTAATCTAGTACTACAGGCGTGCACCTGATACCAATTTTATGTTGCATAGAGAATCAAGTCGATTTGGGGATAGATTTGAAAAGCGTAGAACCTGGTTGAAGCCATAGGAATGAATTTCAATGTTGATTTAAAATTGCCCCCTTTTTTTTCCAGAAAATTTCAAATGGAAATAGGGCATTTATTTCAAAAATGGCATAGAAAATTTTATAGTATGTATGCAACGGCTATATTGCAGTAGCAATCTCGCATTGTTTTTTTGGACTTGATCATGAAATTTTTTTTTATTTTTTTATTTCGATTTCCTGCTGTAGTCTCATTATGTAGTGTCGAGATACCATTACTACTGCTACTACTCATACTAATATTTCTGCTCAGAAAATTCAAAAATTCAGTCCGGTAATTAAAGGATCTTACATGCAGCCATTTACTTGCGTCAGGGCTGAACAGCATGATCGGTTGAAACATGAGAGTCGGATCTGCACTGTAATATTTAACGGACAATCACGAGGAAACAAAGTGTTGGTGATAATAATGGTGCACTAATGTCGATGGCAGTATTGGCTATAGTGTCCAACCACCATGGTAATTGACTCTTGAGATATACGCCGATATCACATTGGCCATAAGATCCAAATTGGCTTCCAGACCACCAGCGGCTGCGCGTAAGCTTGTCATGTATTATATTTCATTTATTTATTATTATTTTTTTATTACTACTATTATTTTTTTTTTTTTTTGTCTATCACTGCCGCCAGTTACAAGGCCTGGAAACCGCATGCTAGTATTGATGGTTTGTCTCTCTGGTGTATATCGGACGTATCTTACCGACTGTGTGGCCATGCACAGCAAGGGTTCATGTACGCATAAAGTACATAAGGCGTTTATCTGGCGACACTTGTCGAAGTTGCTCATTTTCCAATTTAGAGATCAACTTGTGCGAGAAATGTTGGCAGTAATGCCAAAAGATCTCGATGGATTTCCATGAGTTGCCTGGGGTTGGCATAAACGTGAGCTTTGAACTGGCAGAACTGCAGACAGCAATAGTACTATGGTGTGAGCCTGTATTGCTCTGATGAAGGGGAGGTTTTAGAGTACTACCAGGGCAGTTGATTTCTTCTTGTAGTTATTCATATGATTCTTATTGTTCTTGTGTTATTTTTTTTATTTTTGTTTTTTTGCCGACTTTTTCCAATTATAAAATATAGACTATATATGTTTTATAAATATTTTATATAGACATATATGTTATATAGACATGTTATATAGATATGTTATATGTTATATGTTATATATTTCAATACCATCATGTTTGCAACATTTTGCTTCTTGTCCAAAAAAAGACAGCCTACCAAACCTTAAACATTTCTTTTCTACTTCCATAGAATTAATAATAATAATGATCTTTGTTTAGTCGTATTTAATCTTTTGACGTGAACCATGAAAAAAAAAAAAAAAAACCAAATTCACTCCGTCTAAAACATATAAACTCATCTTTATCTCGTTTCCTTTTTTTTTTTTTCTTTTACTTTTATTATCTTTCTTCTTCACTTTATTTACGCCTTGCCTTAATCTGCCACTACCCACTATGACCGCCGTGGTGGCTCTCCGCAACAACATTCTAGTCTTTGACTCGAACTATCTCTACTTTTACAACCACTCGCTGGTCCAGCCAACCCCCGACTGCAAATTTCTCTTTCCGCTGCACTCGACTGACTTGCTCGCTGTTAACCAGAACCTCCTGCTCTGCACGCCTTCACAGAACATTATCGCCATCTACCAGTTTGAGTTTAATCCCCACGATTCTACCCTCAACACACCGACACTTATTGCCGAATGGGTCATTCCCGAAGAGTACAAAATCTCGGTCGCTTGCTGGGCCTCCAACGCACAGCAACACGTGCTGCTAGGCACACGTGACGGCGCCATTTTTCGGCTCGACCTCGACAACCCGGGGAATCTTTCGTTTATAAACATTGATGGTTGCCTTCAGTTCCAGTCGGCCACCGTTTCTAGTATTGCCGCTGCGCCCTGTGCAGATGCCTACTACGCTATTGGGTACGCTTCAGGCCTTGTCCGCATCTGTCAGGATGACCCCTGCTCAAATAATAGTACTAGCGCCACCAACAATAAGAATAATAGCAACAATCTGAAGACAGTTCATACTATTCAACTGCACAGGAACATTCAAGCGCTATCCTGGCATTATTCGTGCAAGGACAAAACTAGTCAAAGTCTTGCTTTGCTGCGGCATGGCTCAGACCGACTCCAGGTTTACACTGTGAATGTTGAGTCTGGCTCAGTTGCTCCCAAGAAAATTAGAGACGTGCCCTTACCCCACGGCCAGTCGATTCCGTCACAATGCTCGCGCTTTCTGCAATGGAGCAAGAGTGGAAAGGTTTCACGTGTGTCAGATCATGGCCTCGTCATATCTGACGTTCGCACAAAAAAGGTCATATCTCGCTCAGTATCGCTGCCGCCTCCATTGATTTCTATTGATGTCAGCAGCCCCAAGGGTAAATCCTGGACAATAGACTCAGCCGGTGTCCTTAGCTGTTTTAACCTCATTGATGGATCACTAGAGTGCTCTCTCCGTCTTGACTTTTTTAAAAACGGCACTGACAAGAAAATCACTATTCTGGATTCACCCATTGTTTACATTCACAAGCCGCTCCACGTCAACGCCGTGGTGTACAAAAACAAAAAAGCGTTAAAGTCGCCGACCACTCCGTCATCTAACGCAGAAGCAGCAGCAGCAGCAGTCCTACTAGTTTCACCCGATCAGCAATCACAATCTGCGCTGAACCATGCCCCGCCTACGCCCAAGCATTCCCCCAAGCTTTTGGCGTCTAGCCAGACTGTAACAGTTCCATCGCGGCCTTCCTCGACTCCAGTAAAACTTTCTCTAAAGCCTATTAAGGCCGTCGTCGACTCGCTTTTCCCCTCAGTGATGAAAACATTGTCTCGTTTGCCCGAGAAGCAGATGGTCCCTGATTTTATCCCATCACTATCCTCCAAGGAGCAGTACGCCATCTCGGCTCTCTTTGGCGGAAATTTTGCCACTTCTTTATGTCTTGGTGGCATTAGCGACATTCTGAGGTCTTTGACCTTTAAGTATCCTGAAAGTACTAAAAGCTCCATTTTTTTCATGCTCCTGGGTGATGTTGCCCTGCCTCAGATTTTTCAAACATTAAGTAACTTGCCGGGCGAGAAACGGTTTGACAGCAAGTTTGTTTTTACTCTACTTTCTATCAAAAGTGTTGGCCGAACTGATGAGAGGTCAGACCCCGAGTACTGCGATATGTCGGTAGTGAACATCATTGAAGACCTGCTTCATCAAGATGACGAGTCTGATTTTGTTGCTGAAGACTTGCATCTTATTTGCGGTTACTTGGTTTCCCAGGGGTTGTATCCCGAGGCCCGCAAAATCTACGAGTTGTTTCATTTTTACTTGGAAGCCTTTGTGGTATCACTATTGGGAAAAATTGCATTTATTCCAACTCTGCACAGCTGGACTGTACATCTCCGCACCGAAAGCAAGCTTCTCAATGGCACATTTGAAAACAAAGATAATCTTTCACATTACCTTGACGACATTGTGCACAACCTTTCTGTGTCACCATCATTTTTCTCTTCCACCATTGCATGTAGTCCGACCACTGACGAGGCGTACTATTCTATTGTTTCGGAGCGTTTGGCTTCAAATAAGTTCAACACTGACGTTTGCAGCACTGACGATTCATCTATTTTTTCCCCTGACTATGATGTCGATCAAAACACGACTAGCACTACAATCACCACCATCCCCACCACACCGCGTAGCACGAACAGTAGCATTAACTTGGAGACCCCACAGTCAGTGTCTTACCAGAACCTCCAACGCACGCCGTCATCCATTGAAGCGCCTGCTATGTCCGTATTCCGCAAAATGAAGATTATGCCACATGGCTCAAAAAGTTACTCGATAAAGAGTTAAATCGAACAAGCTAAAAAAGAAGGTACGACAAGGTTTTTTTTATTTATTTTTTTATTTCATTATTTTTTATTATATTTTACATACTGGGGGTGGGATTTTTTTTTTTTTGTGCATATTTGTTGCGATCTTTCATCCTTTTGTGTATAATTGCGCTTTTTCATGTATCTAATTTTTAATGTTGATGAATTATATTTATTGGGATTTCATGTATACGATTGTACCGTAAAATCGACAGGGCACAGGATCCATGAAAAAACCTGGCTTGTGCTGTACAGGCAAGACCATGCTAATGTGCTAGTCGTGATTTGCAATTTTTTTCTTTTAAACCGTTGAGCGCAAAGTTACCATAAGTTACCTAGAGTTCGCCTTAAGGCATAGCCGGTGGCCTAAGTAGTCCACATGCGATACAAGAATGCAGGTTTTTTTCCTGCAAGTGCTCTGGTGCAATCCAGGGTGCTTTGTTACTAGAGCTGTTTTGACAGGGCTAAAGAGATTTGGTTTTGAGCTGCTCTAAACATGGTCCTTTAAGGCAGAGCAACTTGAGCCCTTTTTTTTAGAAAAAAAATTGATTAGAACAGTGGTTGTTATCCGCTGCATAAAAAAACCAACAAGAGAAAGAAAAAAAGGGGCAGGGAGGAAGTTTGTAAAGGTTTGCGTCTTCCGCCAGGTTGCCCAACTCGGCCGCCATCCAACAACCAACGACCTTGACAAATGTCAAACTTTGTCTGAAAAAAAAAATTATCAAAACGTTTTATTTATTTATTATTTTTAATTTTTTCTTGTTTTGTCAACTCCACACTCTACTTCTTGACATCTTTTTAGTCTTTATTTTTGGAACCCCAGTCATATTTGTCTGGCAACGCTCTTTTTTTTTTCTCTCTCAAGTCTGATTCAAGAATCCAACCGCTGGCAGCTGGTTTTCTGTTTGATTTTTGCTGTTTTTGTCGGGTTGGTTGACATATACTTTGTTTCTATTGCACACTCTACAAGCCACTCATTGACGGGTACAAGACTCTCATTCCTACTATAGATATTACTCCAATGATTACTATTGACGATGTTGTCAGTGCTCTAAGACTTAGCATCTTCAACCCCATTGTTCTCATACCACTGGTCTTTGCTTTGCCCTCAGCGCGGCTCTTTACTTGGTACACAGTCTTTGTGACTTTTGTCTCATCCATCTTCTGGCTCGACCACTACTTCCGGCGAGCTCCCTTTAAACTTGATCCAGTCACGGATCTTGTCATCATTACTGGCGCTGGCAGTAAAAATGGTATCGGCCGCTATATCGTTGAAGAGTTTAGCCGGGCTGGCTTTTCGGTTCTCATTCTTGCCCTTGATATGCAATGGGATGCCCCTGCCAACACAACGTTTTTGGCCTGCGATGTGACCAACCGCGAGGATCTCGCTCTTGCGCAAATGAAGATTTCAAACATTTATTCGAAACTTCAGCCAACAGTGTTAATCAACAATGCCGGCGTTGCCCACAACAAGACACTTCTTGATCTTCCCGATCAGGTCATCACTAACGTCATCAACGTCAACTTGCTTGCTCCGTTCTGGACCGTCAAGGCCTTTGTTCCTAGTATGGTCAAGCGTGGCAAAGGCCATATTGTCAATATTTCATCTGTGCTTGGTACTATGGGTGTTTCCCAGCTCTCGGCCTACTGCGCATCCAAGCATGGCCTAATTGGTTTCCATGATTCCCTCACCCATGAGCTTACCAACCCATACCAGTATTACCCCGAAGTTATCTCTGAAGCCCCTGACGCGCCTAGCCGGCCCTCGGGAATTGCGACATTGCTGGTTGTCCCCGGCCATGTCAGCACGGAAATGTTTGCCGGCATCAGATGCCCGGATAAATTTCTAAGTCCCATTCTTAACCCCCGTGACGTGGGTCGACAAACTGCTCAAGCAGTACTGCAAGGTGAAACTGGCCGCCTTCATTTCCCCTTTTACACGCGCGTCTCGTGGATTTTTAGTGCTTTCCCGGGGATCATTAGTGAGGGTATTCGCCGCTTTTCGCGGGCTGACCTGCTCATGTCAGGGTTCACGGGTCCCGGTATTGCGGATATTGAGAAATTAAGAAGAAACCCGTCAAAATAAAAACAACTCTCTAAATTATTTTTGAAATCTTTTTTTTTTTTTTTTGATTTCAATAGTCAGACATTCGCAACCTAATGCCACTATGTTTATTGTTTACGATCATACAATTGTTTTTTGTTTTTTTTGTTCTTGCTGGAAATTATTACTTGTTACTTAGACTAAAGGATACATATATATTTTTGAATATATGACTTAGCACATATAGTTTTTTTCAATATCTACCAAGAGATGTAGTCACATGATATTTTCATTTGTTCACAGCGCTTTACTGCGGCAACAACCAAAATTTGCCAGTGTTTCCGTTAGTTTGGCAAATTAGAAATGTTCTCGACATCACCATCCAATTGCCTCTACTTTTCTTTTTGTCTTCTTGTTCCTACTCCTCCTCCTCTAGCTACGACCTGTAGTATTGCCCGTAATACGCTATTGTTTAGGGGCTCTTTTAGCAGTGACTAGCAATTTAAAGCACCACCTTTTTTTCCTAATACTTTATATTCTTTTCCTTTACCCTTTGCATCTATTGACGACTCAGACAACCTTGTATATATACATTTTTCTCTTTTTTTCTTTTCATTATTCATTCGCATCTTTTTTTTTTTTTTTTAAACCAGGTTTTTTGCCCTGTATATTATGACCGATTCCTACAAGTTTGACGCTAGCGTTCCGGCTTTTATGCCCAAGAACCCGGTTGTGGCGACGCCGGAGCATCCCGACGAGCAACAGCCTCCGACGCAACCGATGGGCTCTAAAAACACTGGCAAGTCCCGACGCAATAACAATAACAGGAATCAGCAGCGCTCCGGTATCAGTAACAATACTAACCAGCGACAGCAGCAGCAGCAACCCCGCCGTAGATTAAACCAAAATAACCACAGCAACAACAACTGGAATTTGGAAGACTACATTGACGAAGCGGAACTGGTGCAGCGCAACCGCAAGGGTCATGTTTCGTTAACGCATATGTTTGATCATCCAAGCTCGAGTTATGATTTCAGAAACGCTTCGTCTCGTCGTGGGGGTAATAATAGTGGCGGCAATGGAGGAGCTAGAAGACCGCCCTCGTCTGGCGGCAGCGGCCACTCCAATAGTCACCACAACAGCAGCAATCTCTACTCCATTAGTAGTCATCATCCACCTGCTGATAAGACAACCTATATTAATACAACCTGCCGATTTGTGCTTGATCCACGCGATTCAGAGGTTTATGCGCCGTTACTGGTTGATTCTGATATTCCGGTGCCGATGGAACGTGTCATGCGGATTCTTGCGCGCCCGTCGGCCTGTCCTATCTGCCTTGAAGATATTCCCAAGGCTCCCCGCATGTTGCAGTGCGGGCATATTATGTGTCTTCCCTGTCTGATCCGATATGTGGAGTCGGTCACTGGCTCGACATCTTTGACCGCACCATCCGCAACCACAGCATCTACGCACAATGGTATTAGCATGGGATACAATCCGTCAAATCAACAATTACAACAGCATTACCAGAAACCTCCGATAGTAGAGTGTCCCCTTTGTTCAGATGAGATCAAGGTGAACAATGTGAAACCAGTTTCGTTTCTGCTATTTGATGAACGGTTTGAGCTGCCCAAAGAAGGTCAGGATGTGATTTTGAACCTGATGTTTCGTCCGCAGGGTGACGCAAACTCTATGCCTATAAGTACCGTTAGCAACGGTTTTGGTCATTTGCCGATCACAAAGCGGGCTTTTATGGAAGTGCCGGTAATTGAGGACAGCAACGTTGCCTCCCGGTACTGTAGACTAGTCAAGGGCTCCCGCGAGTATGTTTTTAAAGAGTTGGATCGTGAGCTCAGCGAGCTTGAGGGTCAGCGTGATGAAGAACTAGCTTTATACCAGGATCAGGCACTTGCCAAGTACCACAACCAGGCTATTAGTCGGGTGAGAAAACTAAGGTTTGAGGCCGATGAAATTTTTAAAGAAGAAGAGGCCCAAGCGCTTAGTCTTCTTTCAGTTGGTCCTTCGCGAGGTCCCGGTGAAATTGAAGTTGTGGCCGAGCATTTTGACGACAATACTGCCTATTACTTTTATCAAACTGCTTTTGACTCTGATATCAAGTACTTCCTAGCTCCACTTGATGTTAAGCTGCTTCGCACTGAGTATGGAGGCTCTTATAGCACGCTGCCTAGCTCGTTTGTTGTGAAAGTAGATAACATTGTGTTTGGCAACTACATTAACGATGAGCTCAAAAAACGGCTCAAATATATGGGAAATATTCCCGCTGGCACGCAGGTTGCGTTTATTGAGTGCAGGTGGAATGCCAGCAACATGTCTAAACCTACGCTGGATCAATACGCCAAGGATCTAAGCAAGCGGAAACGGCTTAAAGCTGACAAGAAAAAGCGCGAAAACACGCAAGCGCGGCGGATTCAACAGCAGGAAAAATCAGAGTTACGGGAAAATCTTTTGCGGGAATCTGGAATCGACATTGGTGGTGATGCTGGCTTTCCAGATGGTACGACAGCGGCGGAGGAAGAGTACAAGAGAAGCATGCGCGAGGCGCCTTCGCTTCCGCCTGTGCAGAAACCAGTATTGATGACAGCCGGTGATGGGTCTGAGAATGGTGATGCCGCAGGAGCAGCAGCTGCTGCTTCGGCGGGGCCCGCTAAACCAAAACTGACCAAGACGGTATGGGGCACCCGGGTCCCTGATGTCAGAGATGACCCATATTTTCTTGATGGTAACGATGATGACAGTTATGATTTGTCACAAGGCCCTCAACGTAGTTTGGAGTGGGTTGATCTATCGGCTCTGAACAACACAGGCAGCAGTGGCAGTGGTAACAGCCGGAAAGGCAGGAAAAAGGTACTTTTGACCTCCACCTCTGGTGGCCGCCGATAATCACAACTTGTCTCAAACTTCAATCTTTTTTTTTTTTTTTTGGGCGCAAGTCTGGATTTCTTTGATGGTAGTTAGGCGGTTGGAAATATCTCGTCCGGCTAGACTGCATCGATAACTGTGTATTGACTATAAAGTCTACATAATCATTTTTACATTTTACTCATTTATTTTTTTTGGAGCATTGAGTCGGTTGCGTTCCTTCCATTTTTCTGTATCTTTAGATCCTCATATTCTAACTGGCGTTGCTAAGGCAAGTTATGCGCACTCAGGGCCCATCTTCTCAATCGTGCATCAAGCGGGCTTTTTTACATCACGTAGGCACTCCCAACCCTCTTTTTTTTTTTTTTTTTCCCAAACCACCCTTTTTTTTTTAAAAAAAAAAAAAAAAAATGTCTAGACTATAAATGACTTGGTTAAAACAGGGCCTCCTTCAGGACTTTAAAATACGCAGTGTGGATTTTTATAGCCCCCGCTACTAGGTTCTGTGCGTTGACCACCAGCCGCGCCACTAGGCGACCGGGCTCTACCACCAGGATTTGGTAATTCTCGTCTAGTAGATAATGCTTCAATAGCCTCCCAAAGGTTGGAATGTAGTAGTGGAAAGTTGCTTTATACAGCTGGTTCGTCAAGCTTTTCTTGAGTGGAGTTGAAGCAAAAGGCATAATAAATTCGCTATCCTTTTCTCAAGTATTTACTTTGTATCTTTTATTTTTTTTTTTGTTTCAATAGACGAGATTTGGCTTTTTGGTTTTGGTTTTGATATTGGCTATCTGTTGTGGGTAAGTGAAAATGTTGGAGAAAAAAAAAGGATACTGATTAAAAGTTGCAATATATATAATTATAGAAAAAAGTTCTTTGGTGGTTTGGAAGCTACTATAGATATAAGCTAATAATTTGTGGTATATACAGCATTTACACCATCACAGATTATTTCTTGTTTGTGTCTTATTTTGCTAGAATCAGTCACAGTAGTTTAAACCGCGATAGTTACCACAAGGATTTAAATTGGTTTATTCTTGTTTTGCTCATTTTGAACCCTGTTCAAAGCTAAATCTTTTCAAAAAAAAAAAAAAAAAAAAGATTTACAGTCATGTTCGTTAGTTAAACTATACTTATCAGCTTTATGTCAGAATAAATTAAAAGTCAAAGTTTTAAAATCAGCTGTTTTGTATAAATATTGTTTCTCTTTTTTCTTGTTTATTGCTTTTACCAAGACTAAAATGTCTATAATTCATCACCTTCTGATTACATTTCAATACCAATGGCAATGATAAGAGAACATAAAATTACAGAATTTTGTCAGTCATTCGGGTTTCCCTTGACACACGGACTGAGTTCGTGGAAAATTCGGTGCCATCGAAGTGAATGAAATATATAGTGAATGGCGCATTCCCCGCTAAGAGGGTTATTTTTGTTGTATTAATGTCTTCTGTGTATAATTTTTAAATAGTTATAAGGATAATAAACTGATTATATTTTGTCAGTCATTTTGACTGCCCTCAAAGACAGATTTTTTAAAGAAAAAAAAATAAAAATTTTGTCGGAGTTCACAATTTGCGACTCTATCCAAAAGAGACCAATAGTAATATTCAGGTTTTATAAAGCCACTAGTCAACCCTTTTGTAACCTTGATTAGTTGTTGACATTTATTGTACCAAATTTTAGTTTTATTGAAAGTCCGTGAAAAAGCTCAGTTGAGCTGCAAACCATTGCCAATATTAGTGTGGAACAACCGCACCATAATAATTTTTTTACAATAGTATTTGCATTTCTCAATCTGAGGAAAAATGAATTGAGACTTGAAAAATAAGATAATTGATAGACTAGAAACCTTGTTGTTGTTGTTTTTTTCAGCTAGAAAACAGGTCAAACTTTAAGCCTTTTAAGCATAAACAATTATTCAAAAACTGTAACCTTTTTTTTCTAGCCTTGTTTTATCATCTAATGATAAAAGGCAATACTATTATTGGAACTGTTTTGCATGGAATAGTGGTATATACAAAATAAATTTGTACTATTAAATTCCGAAAAAAAGAAAATCAAAGCCTTAATGGTATCTTGTTAACTGAATTAACATTGATCATGTCTAGTTGTCATAACTCTAGAGTTTATTAACAATATGATAGCATCCGCACAAGTAAATGATATACTCTTGTTAGATGCTATAAATGCAGATTACGTGGAAATTTTACATTCAAAAGAAGTTATTTTACCAACAACGTCGTTCAAATTGTGTTTCTATTATCTATTGAGACAAATCAAATCAAAGGGTATTTTCGCGATCTCTGACACTGTACGGTATACAAAATGGCAATGTCTTCTTTTTGTAGGCATCTAATAACCAATTCTCGAATTGCAGTAATGTAACGAAGCATAAAGAAATTCATTCTACACCACTTAGATTTAACAAAAAAAAACTAATTTACAATGATATTTGGGCAGCTCAAAAGTAAATGTCAAATCATTTATCATTGGCTAAAATATAAAATCTAAACCCGCATCTTCTGTAGATCTGCATTGTATCTCCAAGGTTTGTGGTACCTTTTCAAATTGTATCGCTTTTTTTTTTTTTTGTTGAAAACATTTTTTTTTTTGTTTGAATTTTGAACTAAAGCTTGTAGCGTGTAAATCAAATATGAGGAATATAAAAATATCTGCCTTTTTCTATGCTCTTATTTGCTACCAATTTTTATTTTTTAAAAAAAAAAAGTCTAATTTTTAATTCATTCAGTTTCAAATAATAAGAAAAGTCAAATTGTTTGCACAAAAAGTTCAAATTGCTATACAGTTTTCTACAATTACCAAATATTTGACCTTCAGCTTCAAGATTAGACCAAGTAAATATGTTGAAAAAAAAATTGATATGTTGAAAATACAACGGAAGCGAATGATATAGTATATTTAAAAAGACCATTAACTATGTTATAGTCAGGGTTGCTCTTTGTAATGAAGTCATAGCGGCGGAGTTTCCAAAAGTCTTTTTTTTTTCTTTTTTATCCTTATAGTATCTATATACATGTGACGATCCCAACTATTACTTCACAAGCTTTTCTTTTTTGTTTTTCAATCACATTGGATAAGACAGATATAATTGATTAAACTCTTTTTGATGGTTTTTTTTTTTTAGATTGGTATGAATGTTTACGAGTATTTATTCAAAAAAAAAAAAAAAACTGACTAGAATATATTTAGAAAACAACATCAAAGGGTACAGTAACTAAAAAGTACATGAAATTTGCATGTTTAGTTTTACCATCGCTTTGCAAAAGCGATCTCTTTTATGATTGTGAATACGCTGTCTGCAACCTTTGTCACTTAGAGAAGTTTAGAAAGAAAAAAAAGGTCAGCTTATTGTTCAATTTATCCTTCACCTGCATTTGTTCCAGCTCTTCTAACTGCTTAAAAAAAAAATCTAATGTTGGAGAACAAATAACCTGTTTATACTGACTAACAGAGATTGCTAAATGGATCTGTGGCAACTTTCAAGTGTATACAAAATTAACGCAATACAACAAAATGCCAATCTTTTTTTTTTTCTTTTGTAAATCTTCGCGTGCTGCAAATCAACAAGTCTTCTAAAGCAATAACATTTATGAGACAATAAGAAGAAAACATATCAACGAAAAAAATTTTCAGGGATAATTGAGTGCAAAGGAAACATTCTATTCCTGCTCTAATCTGTCGTTTCAAACTATTAATGTGATTTGGGTATGCTAAAAGCTAATAAAAAAAATTAAGAAAAAAAGAACAAAAAATAATTAAAACCAAAAAGTACAAAACAAATAATACAAATACATACATGTCATTTACATAAGTCATTCACATAATTACTCATTCAATCATCGTGGTATGAGTTTTTTTTTTTTTTTTTATTTCTTCGAAACTTTTGGTGGATGACTTACATCATGACAGTATGCCACACAGACTCTTTGGAAAGTTTCTCCGGGGGACTGAAACTTAATTAGGATAGTTCCACCACAGTTGTGAAGATCCGCATCAGCACCATAAGCGACAACTCCGGCCGCAAGCGCCGCTTTCGTTTTCTTTTGTCTCCAAGGTAAAGCTGTACTTTGAGAACAGAGATATTTGTGAGTCTCTCCAGATTTGAATACACGAGTTGATCTGTGGTTGTACGAATAAGCATCCACAGTCTTGACTTCTTTAATGAGCATGTTGGCAAGTGTGCTACGGCCTTCAGGAGTGAGAAACCGAGCGTTATCAATCACTTCTTTCGTTTCTCTGTCAGCAACAAAATTAAGATCCAGATAAAAGTGAACGCAAACCAGTGGTGCGTTCCTTAATCTTCTTGTGTGAATGCATTCAGCAAGCGTGCTCTTCAGTTGCTCATAAGAGCCAACTCTGTAAATTTCTTGTACGGCTTCAGATTTAGCATCCTCGCCTTTACGACGGTAGTTTCTGCAATGCTTGCAGTTGTTATTGAAGAAACCCGTTGTGCTTGCAAACTCAACAGCAGGCTTGAGCAATGCACACTTTTTACAGTACAAAAAGTGAGGTTCTTTGCTGTTTGTACTATCAAAAAGTGAATTATCAACAATGCGAGGCTGCTGTTGATTATGCATAGGAAGGGCCTGGATATGGGGTTGCTGTAACTGTTGGATTGGTTGTTGATGCAGTTGTTGAGAGAGGATCGGAGCTGGAAGGGGTAACTGGGGTTGATTCCAATGAATGTACTGGGGCTGAGAAGGAATCATGGAATTAGAAGAATCGAGCTGATACTGGTAATTGTACTGCGGGTTGGCCGCTACCGATTCATAAGTAGTTGGTGTATAGGGCATAGTGGGATTGAGAATCTCAGGTCTCACTTGGGGCTGTTTCCATTGCTGTTGTGGCTGTTGCTGCTGTTGAATTGACAGCATTTGCTGCTGTTGCTGCTGCAGGTTAATGGTGGGCAGGCTCTGATAGGCAGTGCCAACCATCTGTCTCTGGGTCGTGTAGTTGTAAGCGTTGTAGTGGCTCATAGTTAATGATAATGAAAACTCTATCAAATGGGTAATTGAGAAAAGTAGACGTAGAAAAAGTAAACTGGAAAAACGTGAAGAATTAATCCTGTATTTATATCAGTGATATGAATTGAATCATATTTTCTTTTGGCCTTAAAGTAAACAAAAAGTGGTACAAAATATTTTTGAAAATAGCACATTTCTTTTTTGTTTGGGAGTATTTTTTTTTTTTCCTGAAAAAAAAAAAAAAAAAAAAAAAGTGGTTAACAAGAGTCCCTTTTTCCCTCCACTTCTTCAGAAATTCTCTGGGACTCTGTAATAGAGTACAGCTCTGATATACACTCCCAGTGACGACATACAAAATAAAAAAAAATATATTGTTAACATAAAAAAATAATAAAAAAACTGGTCTTATTCTTGCAAGAACTGTACAGCAAAATATATTATCATCAAAAAACCCAAGTGAGGTCTAATGGCAACTTAACTCCATGGCAACAGATCGTTGATCTATCCAGAAATATTTTGTCTCAGTTAATGTTTAGGCTCTGTCGCCAAAAGGTTGAGAGATATCAAGGCTATAACTTTTAAAGTTCTATTTCTCACTGTTTCAACTCTAGCAACGCATTGGTGGTCAGAAAGAACCAACTTTTTTACACTGCTAGATGAAATCAATGTTAATAGCGCTCGTTTAAAGTCAGCTTACTAGACTTGCTGGCAATTTGGTCTACGTAAGAATTTTTGCCTCGCAGTTAAAAAGTACTGGTCTACTAAAAATATATCTAGGCTATTTATTCATGTTTATTTTTCTCTATATATAAGAAGATATTTAAAATAAATAAAAAATCTTTTTTTATTGCCATCATCAGTATTACCCGGTATAATCAGTATGAAAAGTGCTGGATTTGTTTCCTTAAAGCTGCCATAGAAAATATATCGGAGTTAGGTGTTCATAATCGCAAAATGCAACTACACCATTAAATTTCTTGTCACACTAAGGTCGATGTACTCATCCCCATAGGAGGACAAGAGGGAAGTCAGCAATACCCATTAAATGTGAAGTACTGGCCAACCTGTTATGAGCACTGTTTACAGTTCTCTCTTGACGAAACCGTTAATTGGGTTAGTGTGTGGTTAACTTTTCAACGGTAAACTACTGGCACAGTCTAGTAATCATTTTGAGGTTTATATATGCAGTCCTTGAGTCCAAAAGAAATTAGGGCTTGAACGAGTTCTAAGTTTATTTTCAAAAAAAAATAAAAATAAAAAAATTCCAAATGATCTGATTTTTTTTTTTGCCTTTTCTTTTTTTTTTTTTTTTTTTTT
>JAJMRT010000238.1:18241-34166 GCA_030558065.1 Geotrichum phurueaensis | reverse complement strand
TGGAGGACGACTACGACATTCTGATGGTACAAGAGCCAGGTCTGAGGGGCCGAGCTAAATACCATAGTAGTTGGCATATGATATGCGATGAATTGGCGGAAGATGTACGCGCCATAACTTTTGTCAGAAGGGCGGTGGTACGAGATCGCCAGGTTGTCAAGGTGAAGACGATGACTGATGCTAACATGGTAACCGTTAGCATTGATGGTGTGGAGGTTACAAATATATACAACAGGATGTCCGAAGAGATTCTTCCTTTGATGACGTTTATGGAGAAGTCTACCGAAGACGAAACTACAACAAGAGTGCTAGCGGGGGATTTCAACATTCACCACCCACGTTGGCAAAGCACGATCGAGCCCCAGCGAATCGAAAGATTGGCCAGGGACTGGGTTGAATGGACTGATGAGCATGGCTACTTCCTTTTCACTGACCCTGATGAACCTACGCACAATAGTGGTTCAGTCATTGACCTTGTCTTTGGAAAGGAGTGCGCAGGCTTATGTTATTTTGAGGAGAGCCAAGACGTGGGGAGTGATCATTTTTTACAAGTTTGGCATTTAAGTACCATGGACAGTAGTCAGTGGGAATGGGGCGGCGAGCAGTTCACCAACTACGGTGGAGGGCTCAACTACAAGCAGGCTAATTGGGAGTTCTTCTCGAGATGCTTAGAAGAGGCTAGTAATGAGCTATTGTTGGCTAATACAAGCTGCACGGGCAAGTATATGGCTGACGAGCTGGCTGAATCACTAACGGTGCTTATCAGGTCGTGCCTCTGGGTTTCTACCCCGGAATTACGGCTTGTGGAGCGCAGCAAACGCTGGTGGACGGACAGTCTCAAATCTTTGAGGGGCGAATACAGAAAGATCAGACAGCAGGCTAAACGTGATCCGACTCAGGAGAACCGACAGCAGGCCGAGACCAGTGAGCAGGAGTTTCGAGAAGCTATTGTTCAAGCTAAGAGCGAGTGCTGGAACCAGTTTTTATGCACCAGAAATTCTGAGAACCTGTGGGATGTGTTGCCATATGCTAGAGGGGTAGAACCAAGAGGAGTTACTTCGGAGCTCGTGAGGAAGGATGGCTCCATAGCAAAGTCAGCTAAAGAAATTGTTGACACGCTGTTTGCTGAGCTTTTTCCAACCAAAGCTGGAGTACGATCGCCTGGAGTTTCTTTCTGCAGAGAGGGAGACGATAGGTGGCCCAAGCTCAAGGTCAGAGAAATTGAAGAAGCCATATCGACTCAATCTCCATACAAGGCCGCTGGCCCTGATGGAGTCAAGACGATTGCTATTAAGCATGCCTGGAAGGTCAAACCATTCAGGACCCTTCTGACCAGACTCTTTACAGAGTGTGTGAGGATAGGCCACCACCCTAAAGCTTTCCGCGAAGGGTACACGGTGGTCCTAAGAAAGAAAGGAAAAGCTGAGGAGCTGGCTAAATCTTACCGGCCCATCACTCTTCTTAACTGCCTGGGTAAAGTCTTAGAAAAGATTGTGCAGAGGAGACTCTCGGCACTAACTTTAGAGTCTATCTCAAAGCATCAGTTTGGAGCTCGTAGAGGCTATTCAGCTGTAGACGCTTTGGCTAGTTTGACGCACTGTGTTGACCGTAACATAGTGAGGAAAAGAACAACTTCAATTTTAGCAATTGACGTTAAAGGTGCCTTTGACAATGTTGACAAGGGAGTCTTGGTCAAGGCCATGGATAACATGGGTCTCCCCCAGGCCGCCAAGAGCTGGGTATCCAAGTTCGTGATTGCGAGGAAAACAAGCCTTATCGTTGATGGGAATCTCTCTGAAGCGAGAAAGGTTGGAACTGGCATACCGCAAGGTTCGCCAATTTCACCATTGCTATTTCTCATATGCACAAGTGACCTCTATCGTACCATACGCGACGCTGGTGTTAGTGTTATTGGCTTTGTTGATGACATCACTATCTACACAAGCGGCAAAGATGCCAACAAGAACGTTACTAAGCTTTCAGAGGTGCTGAAAAAATGTCATGACTGGGCCGAAGGGTCTCACATTGAGTTTGATTATGGCGATAAGCTCGGCTTCATCCATATACGACCCCGTTTTCCCGGTAAGAAAAAGAAAGCGAGGAAGTGGAGAAGGAAACTTGTAATCCCGGTTGATGGTGCGCCGAGAAGACCTGCTCAGGGCAGTTTAAAACTTCTAGGTGTCACTATTAGCCGCAGTTTTTCCTTTGCCGAACACGCTAAGAATGTGATTTCTAAGGCTACAAAAGCAGTAGGCGCAATAGGGAGACTAGGTGGTGTCTTTAGGGGCATTACTGGTCAAACTATGAGGCAACTTTATGTTTCATGTGTCCGGCCTGTGATGGAGTACGCTAGCCCGGTGTGGTATCAAAGGGCACCGAGGATTCTCAAGGATAAGCTTGAGAGCATTCAAAATCTTGCTTTAAGGAAGACTTTGGGTGCTTTTAGAACGACGGCGACCTGCATCTTACAGCGGGACGCAGGTGTCCCACCCTTCAGCAAGCGAGCTGAGGAGCTTGGTAAAAGATTTTCTCTTAGAGCTCTGAGGGATGTTAGCCCGAAGAACCCGGTTAGGAGACTGTTCAAAAGACGAAGCCTTGTGGCTGAGAAGGAGCCTCTAGCGGTTTTATTCTATCAGACTTGTCAGATGGAAACAGCTGGAAAGAATGTCTTCTGGAACACCAGACCACCTTGGAAACGAGCTAAGATGAGCTTGATGCTCAAGGCGGCAGAAATCACTGTTAACCTCAAGAAGAGCATCAGAGCTGAAGCTCGTTCAGCCTGGAGGTCAACGTATGATGGAAGTTCTAAGGGCGGCTTTTACAGGTCGTTCACCAAGCCCGGTCTCTACGGCGACCCAGGCAACTACAGTCCTCTTCGTGACATCATGGAGAAAGCGAACCGTCACACCCTAAGTAAGGTAGTGCAATTGAGAACTAGCCATGGCGCTATGGGATTCTATTTTCAAAAGATAGGAGTCTTGAGTAGAAGCCAAAAGTGCGAATGTGGCCAGCCTGAGACGGTTGTGCACTTGCTGAAGGACTGCGCTCTCTGCGAATCGGGGCGTAAGCACCTGAGAACAATTTCACCGGAGCTTGACATCAGTGTTCTTCTTGATACCAAGAAAGGCATTGAAGCGGTGGTCAAGTTTCTGGATTCGTCACCGCACTTACTCAATTGATGGTCAGCTTAACAGCATAGCCTGCCAAGGTTTTACTGACGTGCCCTCCCACTCATTTTAACGCACTGTTGTGACGATCACGTCGGGTTTCCCTTGACACACGGACTAAGTTCGTGGAAAATTCGGTGCCATCGGAATGTATGAAATAGATAGTGAATAGCGCATCCCTCGCTAAAAGGGTATTTTTGTTGTACTAATGTCTTCTGTGTATAATTTTTAAATAGTTATAAGGACAATAAACTGATTATATATATATATATTATTATTATTATTATTATTATTATTATTATTATTATTATTATTATTATTATTATTATTATTATTATTATTATTATTATTATTATTATTATTATTAATTATCATAAATAAATTAGCTTCACACAGAATTATCAAGCTGTTCCATCAACTTCTTAATTCCACCAACATCCATCTCTAATTTACACCTACTGGCATCTACTTTATTGTGACGTAAGACCCCCTCTATCCTATATAACTTCTTAATCTCTGAATTATACGGTGACAATGCAGATCTGTCAATCCTGGAATTGTTGAAAAAGATAGATACCAAATTTCGTTTTATCACCTTTTGTTTGTTTCTTGTGCCATTATAGATATATAGGAATCTTAGATGTTGAGTATGTTGTTTGTATTGACAAGCTAACTTGGTTGCATATTGCCTAAATGATAGAGGCTTGGTCTTGCTAGATTGGTGAATCATGATTATCTCGAGGGACATGGTATTTCTGAGTATTACATCGAGTAGAGATTCAAGATTGAACTCGATCGTGTGGTGGCGTTGGAATTTATTTTGATATGATATATTCAGGAGTTTCACATAAGACAAATTTTGAAAAAGAGACTCAAGATTTTCGTAAAAACCTTCGTAATACATAGATACAGTAGTCACAGTTGGATTAGACTGCAAAATACAACATATGAGTTCAATATTGATGTCCAATTTCCCTGAAACAGTGAACGTTTGGAGTTTGGGGAGATGCAAAATTGATTTGTCGATAAACTTTTGTGGGACTTGAATTTGGAAGTCTAAAAACAGTTCAACCAACCGAGTAAACCTCTGGTCTAATGGGAAGTTTGATTCTGAAAAAAATGTATGACTTAGAGTGTTCAATAATTCAATATGATCAGGAAACTTCACGTTTAGAATATTTTTGCATCTGAGCATAACTGCATTCAAGGCTGTGTTGTTTTCTATCAGCAACGAAACTAACTTTTTTGTAAAAGGCAACCTTTCACTACATAGAGAAATCTGGTTAAGATTTAACAACGCTAACAGTTTCGTACACTCTTTGCTAATGGCAGCTTTTGGTCGTAAAAATATATCTAAGACACGAATATGACTAATGATGTTAGCCTTTTCAAAACTCCATAATACAATTTCGAGTTCTCCGCTAGTGCCAAGAAAATGACCAATGGTGCAGTCGACTGGATGATCTAGCAAAGAAATCATTGTTGCAATTGCTTTGCAGATTAGTACCTCATAATAAGCCATGATTTTATTTTCAATTACAGCTTTGTCGCTAGTTTTATTTTTCATCTCAGTCTCAACAAATAATGGGAGTTCAATGGTCAGATCTTTTAGTATTTTATCGCAATCTATCCAGCGATCTGGAAACCGTTTTTCAAGCCTTTTGTATTGCAACGCTGATTTCATGACAAAATATGTCGATAGCGTTAGGGTGGTCAAAAACTTTAGTAAAGGAACTTTGAATGTTCTATGAAGTCCTATCCCAACTGACGGAAGTAGAAATGGCATATTTTCCAAACACACCTTGCGAACTAATTTCAGTTGTTCCTGTCGGATAGATCCTTTTATATAAAACAGATTCACGGGTTCAATGCCTCGGAATTGTAGCATGTTTGGGGTAAGCACAAAAGGCCGTACTCTGGTGGTAACCATCCCCCAGGTGTATCCCTTCACTGTGTACGGGGTTTGGTTCCAAAATGAATATTTCAGCGTCACTGTCCAGACAAGGTCATGAAAGAATTTATTAACGTGGCTGAGAGGTATCATGCAATTGGTTGCCAATTCTGACGGGGTTTGTAAAAGGTCCAGGAGCCCCCTTTGATATCTATTCTGAGTAGATTTTATCAAACACCACTCATTCAAAAGTTGCAAAATAATGATTGAAAGAATTTCATTTGGGAGATGAATCAAAAACAATTTTTGAGACGAGTTACAACAACAGTTGTTGTCATTGCTGTTGTCATTGTTGTTACAGCTATCTGTCTTTCCTGCTGTTCGGATAGATTTCAATATGACTTTCAGAAATTTCATGTTATTTTACTTAAGCATGGGCAGCATAGATTATACATGGAAGAAGTTTAAATCGATCTGACTCTCAACCAAGTTTTATATTTTATTTAATTTCTAACTTTTTTTTTTAATTCTTAATTTTTTTTTTTCGAATAAAATGATCTCTTATAATTAAACACTATACATAAATATCTATTTCCTACATATAATTTTTGTTTTAAGGTTTCTTATTAAACAGTATACATGAATAGTAAAGGAGCGCCTTTGAATATTTATTGGAAAAAGGTGAAAAGAAAACTTAAGATTTCTGAAAAAAATAAGTTGAAATCTAAAAATATCAAAAATTGAACAGAATATAAAAAGTGTTCGAATCTACATTTCATTTACAACTATCCCAATTTATGCAGTACAAATCCAAGAAAAATAACATGAAATTTCTGAAAGTCATATTGAAATCTATCCAAACAGCAGAAAAGACAGATAGCTGTAACAACAATGACAACAGCAATGACAACAACTGTTGTTGTAACTCGTCTCAAAAATTGTTTTTGATTCATCTCCCAAATGAAATTCTTTCAATCATTATTTTGCAACTTTTGAATGAGTGGTGTTCGATAAAATCAATTGAAAATAGATATGAAAGGGGGCTCGTGGACATTTCACAAACCATACCAGAATTAGCAACCAATCGAACGATACCTCTTAGCCACGTTAATAAATTCTTTCATGACCTTGTCTGGACTGTGACGCTAAAATATTCATTTTGGAACCAAAACCCGTACACAGTGAAGGGATACACCTGGGGGATGATTGCTACCAGAGTACGGCCTTTTGCGTTTACCCCAAACATGCTACAATTTCGAGGCATTGAACCCGTGAATCTGTTTTATATAAAAGGATCTATCCAACAGGAACAACTGAAATTCGTCCAAAAGGTGTGTATGGAAAATATGCCATTTCTGGTTTCATCAGTTGGGATAGGACTTCATAGAACATTCAAAGTTCCTTTACTAAAGTTTTTGACCACCCTATCGCTATCAATTTATTTTATTATAAACTCAGCGTTAGAATACAAAAGGCTTGAAAAACGATTTCCTGATCGCTGGATAGATTGCGATAAACTATTGAAAGATCTGAACATTGAACTTCCATTATTTGTTGAGACTGAGATGAAAAACAACACTAACGATAAAGCTGCAATTGAAAATAAAATCATGGCTTATTATGAGGTACTAATCTGCAAAGCAATTGCAACAATGATTTCTTTGCTAGATCATCCAGTCGACTGCACCATTGGCCATACTCTTGCCACTAGCAGAGAACTCGAAATTATATTGTGGAGTTTTGAAAAGGCTAACATCATTAGTCACATTCGTGTCTTAGACCTATTTTTACGACCAAAAGCTACCATTAGCAAAGAGTGTACAAAGCTGTTAGCGTTGTTAAATCTTAACCAGATTTTTCTAATAGGCAGCGAAAGATTACCATTTACCAAAAAGTTGCTTTCGTTGCTGATAGAAAACAATACAGCCTTGCGTGCAGTTTACCTCAGATTTAAAAATCTTCTAAACGTGAAGTTTCCTGATCATATTGAATTATTGAACACTCTAAGTCATACCTTCTTTTCAAAATCAAATTTTCCTCTAGACCAGAGGTTCACTCGGTTGGTTGAACTGTTTTTAGATTTTCAAATTCAAGTCCCACAAAAGTTTATCGACAAATCAATTTTGCATCTCCCCAAACTCCAAACGTTCACTGTTTCAGGGAAATTGGACATCAATATTGAACTCATATGTTGTATTTTGCAGTCTAATCCGACTGTGATTACTGTATCTATGTATTACGAGGGCTTTTACGAAAATCTTGAGTCTCTTTTTCAAAATTTGACTCATGTGAAACTCCTGAATATATCATATCAAAATAAATTCCAACGCGACCACACGATTGAGTTCAATCTTGAATCACTATTCGATGTAATACTCAGAAATACCATGTCCCTTGAAATAATCATGATTCACCAATCCAGCAAGACCAAGCCTCTATCATTTAGTCAGTATGCAACTAAACTAGCTCATCAATACAAACAACATACTCAACATCTAAGATACCTATATATCTACAATAGCACAAGAAACAAACAAAATGTGATAAAACGAAATTTGGTACTTACCTTTTTTAACAATTCCAGGATTGACAGATCTGAATTGTCACCGTATAATTCAGTGATTAAGAAGTTATATAAGATAGAAGAGGTCTTATGTCACAATAAAGTAGATGCTAGTAGGTGTAAATTAGAGATGGATGTTGGCGGAATTAAGAAGTTGATGAAACAACTTGATAAATCTGCGTGGAGTTAATTTATTATTGATTGTCTCACTAAAAAACCTGTTCTTTCATTTCAATATATAAAAGTTACAAAATAACATAACCAACTAAGTATAATCACAAAATGCGATTTTTTTTTTTTTTTTTTTTTGATCACTTGTCTTGACAAAACTGGCCAATTCAGTTTTCTCAACCGAAATTGTGGTATTTCGACATTTGATGAAACTACATCTTCAGCATTCTTAGTCTACATGGTACAAAAATTATGTAAATTAAAAGCTGCAGTCTGCGTTTCCAATTGGGTCTGGATGTGGAAAGAAATATCTAAGTCCACGTACCCCCTTGTGGTACGCCCCCCATACGGAACATAATTTTTCATTAAGGATTTTACACACACGTCTTCACTTTTTTTTAATTTAAGACTCAACAACATCAGTTAAATGTTGAGACTAAATATAACTGAAATTAGCAGTAGATTCTAAATAGAAATTTGCTGAAATTTAGTAGTTCTAATCTTTTTGAAAGTTTTTTATGGATCTTACATTTCGGGCCTCTCATCTCGGATCTTCATAATATTGGAAATCTTTGCAAACCTGTCATTCGGGTTACAAACCACTTTTCTTTTTTTTTGGTTGTAACTCTTCAATCTGATGCTTTAAAAGAGAAATTTCACTTTTGTAGGTTTCCACCTCTATAGCTTTTTGGTCAAAACTTTTGCCAACTTTGCTCACTAAATGTCGAACTGTGCGGTCTTCTTTGTACAAGCAAGATATCTTGATTAATAGATCCCTGAACTGTTTTGACGACTTAGGTGTTTCAACAAGAGTCTTGTCTGTCACTTCCGGTGGCGAAACAATGAGTTCGGGTGGAGTGACCGGACATTCCTCCGTTTTTCTCGTCATGAAGTTCATGAGAGGCCTCCGCACCGATACTGGTCATAATCCTGATGTTTTCCAGCCAGAAGTGATGTTTTTTGGTGTAAGACCAATCTCTCTTGCCTCATAATAACATTTTATAAACGTTATTTTTCCTACGGGCGTAGAGTCGTTCATTGAGATTAGCTGGTTGAGCTCTCTGCGGTATGCATTTTTAATAGGGCTAAAAACAGCAACATCGAGAGGCTGAAGAACATGAGAAGAGTGGGGAACTAAGAAAATAAGAATGATATCATTCTTAAAACATTCAAACATAAATTCGTTGGTTGTATGACTTTTGTGACCATCAATAACAAGGACTCTCTTCTCTCCCTCTTCTTTCGGCTTTGTCTTGGGAATGAAAACATTTTTTAGCCACAAAAGTGCAATCTCGTCATTAGTCCAGCCCTTATCAGATGCTGTAAAACACCAGCTATCATATGAATCCAATTCATCTGGAAACCATTGCTGTTGAACCGACTTTCCTTTGAAAATAACCAAGGGATCCAAAGCCCGACCGTCAGCTGAGATACATTCAATCACTGTGACCCAAGAACGAGAGCCAGTGTTCTGAGTCATTGTAGTATTCTTCTCTAAACTTCCAAGCACGAGACCATTGTGTCCTAGACCTTCCATTATTCCGGTTTCGTCCATGGTGTACCGGTTTTCGGGTTTGACCCCGATAACAGTAGGTGTATCTATCATGGCAAAAAATTCTTTGATATTCTTAGTAGTTGCTCCGTTAAACCGTGAGGTATCAATCTTCCGACCTTTCAAATTTTTAACTTTGGAACTGCGGCGTAAAAAAGCATTTATCCAATGCGTACCGATGCTATCTTTGAAACCGTTTGATTTAGCAATCCGATCAGCAAAGTCCTTAACCTGTTTATGCGTAGGAGGTGAGCCTAGAGCATCTTGGGTTAAAATCCAATCACTAAGTGCTTTTTCCTGAATTGGAGAAAGCTTTTGCTGATTTTGAGACCGGGTTTTAAGATTTTCACGGCCTTTTAGCCGGCCAGCTAAAGTGGTCAACGGAACCCCAGCCTGTTTCGCAGCTCCGCGTATAGAAACCCCGTTAGAGACTTCAGAAATTGCTTTTTGAACATCTTTTTCAGTGTATTTTTTTTTCGTCATTTTAATTAAACAAAATTTATTGATATAGATTTATTCCGATTTGAAATAATGGGAGTGTGATGTGAACAAGTTTGGTGGTGAGGATGAAAAAGATTTAAAAAAATAGTGTTCCGTATGGGGGGCGTACCACAAGGGGGTACGTGGACTTATTGACTATATCCGCAATAATCATTTTGCTCTTTGAGGTACCTCATCTGGAAATATTTCTATAAAACCGCCATGACTTTTGCGGAACTGAAAAAATTTCTCAATGTATTGATAGACACGACACTCATCAAGGATTTTAATGCATTGGGATACTTCCCTCCATACAGTTCATTTTGAGTGGTGAAATAGAATGGGCGAAGCTTACTTCTTATCTTGTCTTCTAAATACCATTTATCCCGTAGATCTACACAGATAGTGTCTCTTTAGCTTTTTGTCACGTCCGCGTCACGTGAGGGTGCTGGGGGCGTGATTACTGAGCTCAGGTACTGAGAGATTGACCCGTGTGTGTGTAAATCTAGCTTATTTCTCGCTGGTAATATCTACATGTTAGCCAGGAGATCAATCCATTAATGTCAAAGTGTACTTATAAAGATGAGAATCCAGGATTCCTTATCAGGTATTACTGACGATAACTTGGATTGTTTGTGGTGCTCGGGTACAGTTTACGACCTTCGTTGGCGGCTTGATACTAGATGTTCTCGTTAGTATTCGCTCATGAAGCTTTCCTCAGTTTTAAAGGCGTTGACGGTACAACGTCACCCCGCTGGGAGGGGACGCCTAGCCTGTACTTGAACAAGACCGCTACTTACGTGTACTGGGTTCTCGGAGGCTCGCCGTATTTGATGAACTGTGCTAGAATCAGCCTTGTTCTTTCTAGTCGGTGCTCCGCTTGTTCAAGCCTCAAAGGTAATCACTCGCCGATAGACGTTGCGTCGTATGGGCGAAATCAAAAGTGTTGTGAGAGTTGTAACTTGGTCGTAAGAGGACTCAGATAACTTGAGATGTGCCTCTTTCCTGCGTGCTGGCGCGGTTGTGTCGTCAGTGCTCCTTTGCCGTTCTCCGATCGTGGGAATGTCCAGGAGGTTAGGAGAGTTCTCCTGTTTTGCCTCCCTTCCCACGGCCAATCAGGTCTCAGTGGTAGCACTACGTAGAAACTCGCACATCAACATCTATTACTAAACCCTTCTATAATCAACACCTGACATCTAGTGTCCTGAAACCCGCACCCTAAGCTTGGCCCTGGGTTAGGTCACGCATCCTGGGATTGGGACCCAGGGTGACGTGACACTTTTGCAAAGCTTTGTGAGATTTGTTATGACAATGATAATTCGGTTGCTTTCACGGTGGGCTCTTGCTCCAATACCTAGCATCATCAACACCATTCATTTTCTTGACTCTAAAAAATAGCATCTTAAAATAACATCATAATAATTGCACAAAGAGCTACCTCATGTATATATTGGAATGAGATGGTAAGACAGATTAATCCACCAAGGTTTTTTTTTTGTTCAATATAATCAGCCCAAATCACAACCACGTAGTTCTAAGTTTCAAATCATAAAGTGAAACAAAGTTTGTTTGGTACTTATAAACTCTGCTGATTTTTTTTTTTTTTCAATACCATCATAATGTCACAAAGCTGATAAAACTAGCTTAGCTATACTTATTTTTATAATAGCGCATACCCTTCTTTTTCTTCAGTGATTCATTTTAAATTATACTCAAATTACATTAGTTTAAGTTATTTTAAACGATTGTTATTAAAAGTTGAGGTAGTGAGCCCCTCCGCAATGAAGAACAATTAGATTTTATCTGATAGGACTAATTAAGCTCTGCCTCAAGACCTGAGATCTAAACTTTTAAGCTCTAGACTTAGCAATGACAAGGATTATTAAAAAACATCATCAAAAACTCCCTGGTGCGTTAATTTTTCATACTTATTTTACAATACCTTTTACACATTTTCATTTAACCTTTATGTCATTAATTTTTTCAGTTAGCTTGATTGTGTCTTGTCCCATTTCATTTTATCTTGCAGACCACCAGGAATGAGTTTCCACCTTTTTGAAAAAGAAAAAAAATGGAATCTTTACATAGATAAATCCCAGCTAAAAATTACATTAACTATGTTGTAGCACATAGTTTTGGTTGTAAATATTAGTTTTGGGTCTCACACACATTTATTAACTGGTCTCATTTTTGAATCTTGTTAGCAGAATAGAAAGTCTTTTGACACACAATCTCTGTTGATTCTATTATTTTATACATGACTTCTAACTTGTTGTTCATGAAAATGTCAACTAATTTTATCTAGATTTCAAAACTTGAATATTTATAAAGTCTCTTCTAACACCATTTGATTCTGTTTTTCTTCTTTCTTTCTTTTTTTTTTATTTTGCAAAAGTTTCCTCGCATGCTATGGAAGCTATTTTCTTTTACTTCTAGATTTTTTTTCTTTTGTGTTCTTAATTAATTATGGATAATAATAATTCCAAGGGCCCAGAAGTTGTCAACTCAAATACTTCTAACACAGGTCAAGTCACGACTAGAGATCTGGAATTTGGTAGAACTGGAGCTCTTGGCAATGATATAGATGACCAGCAAAACACAGTTTTTACATTTCCATCTTCCTTTGCAATATTCGACGCGTTCTTCTGGCTAGTGACTAATATCGCCCGGGTTATTATCGTAACTGTTAAAGCGTCAAAAAAAGACCGCTGTCCTTCACTTAAAATTGTTACCTGTGGTTTCTTTTTAGCTTACGTTTGGACAGCTTTGGTCCTGTCTATAGGCTATTTTGTCGCTGCATTTATTTGCCCCTCCAATCGTGAATTCAATCAAAAGCACTGGCTTTATAGTTTCATTTTGAAAGGTTTTTTTCTATGTGGGCGCCTTATAATAGTCTTTATTGATGCTGTTCCATCGATCATGTACGTTTGTGAAAATGGTTGGGACAATGATACAATAGCGTTGTCTGTGCTACATGGCATCAGGTTACTTATCGCCGTATTCAGGGGCCTTTTTGCTTTTATACCCAACATTGATGTTGAGCGCTTAATGATGGTGAAAGTTAACAGAGGTGAGTCCGTTACTAATGCTTTTAAAGTTATTACTTGGTGTTTTTTTTTCGACTTTTTGGTGGTTTGAATAATTTGAATGTTGATAGCTTAATCGTTACTAACTTAAACAGTCTTTTGGATCTTATTTAGATGGATTTGCAATCGATTCAGAGTTTGGGAAATATTTAGAGGGGCTTGGGAATTCATTTGCAAGCTGTTCAGCCCCTTCAAGCGAGCCTGGATCTTGGTCTTTAGACCAAATCACTCGTCAAATTATGGTGACAACTCAAACCAGCCCTCACAAACTGAAGATGGAAATGCTAGAAACAATCAGAGCACCCTTACTGTGCCAAGATTGAACGTGGTATCAAACGAAACATCCAGATCTGATAATAATGATAACACCAGACAGCAGAACGAAAATAATGTCCAAGCTTTTCCTAACGTTAACCCCAATCAGGCTTATTTCCCTTCTCATATTTTTTCTGAACAGCCGGATAGTGCTGATAATAGTCCACGACAGAGTTTTTTTTCATGCAACTCAAATTTTGCCGCTTCTAGGGAGGGCATAGAATTGAGTGAACTTTCTACTGTGAGTTTGACTGCCAATAGTGGCACTAATGTCAACCTAGTGTAAGATTTGAAAAAACCCCACACAATGTATGTAAACAACTAAATATGAAAAAAAAAAAAATTGAAATGAACGCGTAAAGTATTTGTAAAGAAAATAAAAAATAAATACATTTACTATCATCAAGTATGTAGGGTTTGTACCTCAATTACATATACACATCCTCTCTCATTTGACTATTTCAAGTAGTTACATTCATTATTAACAATGAATTTATCAAAATAGTGGATATATACTGAAAGACTACAAATCACGTTTAAAAATGTTTCAAAACTTTTGTACTCTATTCATAGAACTACATGTCCACACAAACTCAACCACTCAAGCATTCAATTCCACACAAGATGACACCTTGAAACAATTTACAGTTTTCAATCCGCGGAGTTTTTTGAACAAGATTAACAATATCAACAAAGTATAACGTAAGTCACATGTGAAATGAAACCCCAAGTGAAATGAAATTTTTTTTCACCTTCAAGATATGAATCACTGTAAAAATACAACAAACCATCTGATTACTTAAAACTAGTTGCTATACTCTTCTCCAGACGTATTAATCACTACCTGACACGTTCTTACGTTATGTCCGAGATTGCCGCATACTCCACAGCGTCTTTCCTTCGGTCGCGCCGACCTTCCTTGACCACCACTTCTCGACGATTCAACCGCTACCTGGACATCACCATCTAGCTGAGCAACTGCTTGCCTTCCTTTCTTAACTGACATTACCCCTCTTTTCATTAATCGGGTTCTTTTTGCCCTCCGGCGCCGACTGAGTATCTCATTTGCTTTTCGAAGATCTTGGTTCTCTGCTTTTACTAGAGCATAGTCATGCACAATTGCCATTGTTCCCTTAGAAAGAGACTTCAACGCTTCTAAAATTGGCTTTGGGGAGCTACTATGATGTCTTCTGATTTGTCTTTCAATGTATTTAGATTGAAATTCAGCCTCAAGAACGGTCGTTGGGGTCTTTGAACCCCAAGGGATAAAGGGGACGATCTCCTCAACCGGCGGTGGAGTCCGTAGCTGCACATCAAGCTTTGAAATTACCCTTTCTGGGTCGAAAACCAATTGTAAATAATAGTTGGATCTTCGCATTTAGCTCTTTGATAGTCATATTTACAAAAGAAACGCGTATCAAGCTCTTCGTGTCGCTTGACGAAGTTTCTAGCCCAATGCTTGCCAACGGGTGACACATCGCGGTCTGCAAGCGATCGGTTGGCCATTTCTTTAACACCACCCAGTCGCGGGGGAAAACCTCGCAAATTTAGGTCGAGAATATACTGAACAACTATCTTTTCCTCTAGATTAGATAGTTTGCGTGATTTGGGGATAGTATTAGCTCGAGCTTGTACGCCGTTGTGTCGGGAGTAAAGAGTCATGTAATTGACTTGATAGAGCTTTGCGACGCGTCGGAGACTCAATTTTGGGTCATTATTATAGGCTTGAAGGGCTAGAAGAATTCTAGCTTCATCATTTGTCTGTGGCATCTTACGTAGTTAACAATTAATTGATTAAATAGAAAAGTTGTTAATTGATTAAATGGAAAGGTTGTGGGATGAAGAAGAGTTTTCATTTCACTTGGATTTCCATTTCACATGTGACTTACGTTATTAATAAATAAGCATGTGTCACGTGATGCGATTGAGTTCACGAGATTACTAAGCTTAGATCCAGATATAGACGATAACAACCAGGAGACTAAGTTTATTTTACTGTAAAGTGAGTTAGCGTTATTGTGAAGATGAGTCTTTGGGTTTAGAGGCTCGACTTACAGAAAATATAAGAGAAAGGTATTTGCTGAAAGTTGAAGGTGGACTCGTTTATGGACTCTGTGTGTTCACGGTTTGCAGTAACTCTGACTTAAGGGTTCGGCTAATACTAAGCTTGGATTAGGTTAGCAGTTGGTTATACGTTACTTCTGGGTTTGACCTCTGACTTAGTAGTACTCACCAATAGTGTATATGGAACACTGAATATGTGTGCTAGTTGTCAGGCTTAGAACTAATCTCGCGTTGGCGTGTCGTTACACTGTGGTATGTGTATGAAAGCCGGACGGTTGTTTGTTGTAGTGAGGTCTTTCAGGGTTTTTGGAGAATGCTTAGGATTCTTTGTAGTGAATGATGTGTAGTCTTCCGTCCCCTTCTATTTCCGAGAAGTCCTGGGGAAACGAAGGGATTTAAATATTCTTTGAAGGACTTCTCTGAATTTATGAGCAAGATGGAACACTCGTTTCATCATTCCCTGAAAGCCTGTTATCAACAACATTTTCTCTTGAGGTTTGCCTCATTCTAAGAGGACTTTCTATTTGAGGTTTACATGGTGTTATATCTGTTTCATAACATTGCTCTAATGCATACTAGGGAGCCTCTAATGTGTATGGGATGGGGATAGGAATATAGTTAGTTTCATGCCGTATT
>JAJMRT010000238.1:0-18141 GCA_030558065.1 Geotrichum phurueaensis | reverse complement strand
TGGTTGGTATTCATGCTGTGTAAACTAAGCCTGATGGGTGTTCGAGCCAGGAAAGGTTAGACTGTGTCATGATGCATTGCGGTCGGCAAGGTGTGTCATGACAGCATGTAAATATAAAATAATAAGAAAGCAGTTTCCAGAATTTCAGATAAAGTTCCATGAAGGCTTTGAAAATTTTTTTTTAAAAAAACGGAGTTGAAAACAATATTATCAACTTAATTGCAAAAATAAATTTGCTGCTAAATTATTTAATGAAATGTGGGATTTTACCTATTCTTAAAATAACAACGGCTTAAAGTTTTGTTACGACTTTTTTTAAAGCATATAATTAATCCATTTTATTTCTCGGGAATATGTTTTATATCAGTTCTAACTATAAGTAGTGTAACGGAGCTGGTCTGACGAGCCCAGCTACCATTGGCTCTTAAGGATAAACTTTTATAAAGTCTAATTAACCATTAGCTAACCATGCAATCATTCCTAGAGCATGTAGCCCTCAGTTAACCATGTACAGTCATAAAGCATGTAACCTGGATATCCCACAGTTAATAATATCTAAAGCTCTGTCTATGTAGTCGTCGCCACCTAACAACTACTGGTTAGAAATCTTACTCTGTATCTTGGAGAATCCTCATAAACACCTCAAACTAAAGAATGTCACAGTGCGGGGTAAATATGAAGTGTGTCTAAAAGATAAGCACTGCCTAGTAGTGAAACCGGCGCACCACTACACAACCCCGTTCTCATCTGAGAGTAATCAGTTGCTCGTTAAGTTATATAAATAGAGAAGTAGTTGTGGGTTTCAGAACATCATTAATAATCGGGCATATGATTAAGACCCTACCTTTATAAGATTAACTTTTTACAACTACTTATGATACCTGTCATTGTCTGATCGTTGTAACTCGTCAGAATTCTCTCCTCTTAATAAACAATCATATTTCTACAATATATATCTTTACTTTTAATACAAAGGTCCCTCGTTACATAGTATCATTGTAATTATGAATTGCATCGTGGAGGCTAATTTAACAGCAAACACTATTTTTATTACAAAATTATTCGCAAAAGTCTCGCAACAGTGTATCAAAGTTAATGTCATGTTAAACTTACAAACTCATATTTTATATGAAAATTTAATTAAAATTTACTCCACGCTTGAGGCTTATCTAAAGTTTTTAAATTAGAATAGCTCTATTTTATTTTGTAGCTGTGTCACGACAGACTGGTCCCAGCCCAGCTGACCTATCACCGCTCTGGGCTACGCACAGGAATAAGACTTAAGGCACAAAGACGATAAGTAGGATCAAAGAAGAGGCAGTATAATTGAGCAGTTTGTGTAGTATACTTGAACCCCCTTTAAAAAAGCCCCCTTCTTTTTCTCTCTTTTATTTTAAAAAAATTTCCTTAACAAGGAGAAAAAAACTCGTTTTGAATTAATGTTTTCATACAAAATTCTCAATTTTCTATTACGGGAGCAAGAAAATTTGTCGTTTCTATTTTTCCTCAAAATCACGTAGACATGTGCTAAAGTCCTACTTTTGGTTGATGACCCTCATAAAAATGGAGTTTATACATGAAAAAAAAAAAATACTTTTTTACAAAAAAAGAAAAAGAAATTTGTGGAAAGGGAAATTTTCCACTGCCTACACTCACGCTTTCTAGACGATTTAGATGACATTAATATTGAAAAAAATTTTTTTTTGATTATAATGACGCTGAACTTGTGATTGATGAGAAAAATGTTAATATTTTGGAACCACTCCCTAAAATCTCTGCAAGTAATGTTTTAGAGTGCCTTTATTAGTTCCAACTACACGAAGAGCAGCAGCATAAGGCCTGCAAACGAAGCTTAGAGGATATTCTGCGCTACAAACAAGTTTTGATCAAGAAAAAGAAGCAAAATGAGATCCAGAGTGATATTCAGAAGTTTTTTAGTTGACTGAAGTACATAATCATACATTTTCTTGTTAATCTATGTCAAAATTAGCTGGCGAAATAGGTTAAGAAATGTTTGTATTGAGAAATTTCAGACACTGTCTACATTTGATTCCTTCAAGGGGGTTAAGTGTACTAAGCGAAAACGTTTTCCGGAAGTGGGACAACCAGAAGTTTACAAACAAGGAAGAACCTTCTTTACCTGAGAAAGAAGAGAAGGAGACATCAGCCACTCTGGAGAAAACAACCACAGCATAAATACTATTTGACGGCGAGAGCACCGACGCCCCTCCTACAGCCGAACTCTTGTCACTTTAACAATACTCTCACTATTACAACGATTACAACATCGTAGGATCTCTACAATCATACGCTACTGGTTGAGGAAGAGTACAGCGAGTGATCTCAGAAGCCAGCCGAACGAACAGAGACTCAATACCTTAACTACCACTATTTCGCTGGACCTCTGCAATCATACGCTACTGGTTGAGGAAGAGTACGGCAAGTGGTTACTGAAGCCCGTAAACAAAGCGCTAAAACTCACAATCCATTACAATGCCTCTCCCATCTGGTAAAGGACTTTCCGCATTTTTGTCTTGATAAGTGTACTTAACGCGTCATTAGGTTGATCTCCTAGCTAACATGTAGACTGTTACAGCGAGAAATAGGCTTACAGTCAGCCTAGGAAAACCTTCTTGGATCTAAGGTAATTACGTTCAGAAAACTTTCACGTGACAAGCTGCAGCTAAATGATATAAATGAAAGAGGCGGTTTGAAGATTCATCTGAAGTAAGAATCTTAAGAGCTGAAAAAAATAAATAAAAAGGCCAAAGTTCCAAAAAGTCAGAAATGGAACAAAATATAAAAGTGGTTCAAGAACTTACTCAATTTAAATTTCTCCCATGTATATTTTATGCTGCCCATGCTTGAGTAATTTGAAATGCAGTTTCTGAAAGTCATATTGAAATCTATCCAAACAACAAAAAAGACAGATAGCTGTAACAACAATGACAAGAGCAACTACAACAAATGTTATTGTAGCTCGCCTCAAAAATTGTTTTTGATTCATCTCCCAAATGAGATTCTTTCAGTCATTATTTTGCAACTTTTGAATGAGTGGTGTTTGATAAAATATTTTCAGAATAGATATCAAAGGGGGCTCCTGGACCTTTTACAAACCCCGTCAGAATTGGCAACCAATTGCATGATACCTCTTAGCCACGTTAATAAATTCTTTTATGATCTCGTTTGGACAGTGACGCTGAAATATTCATTTTGGAACCAAAACCCGTACACAGTGAAGGGATACACCTGGGGGATGGTTACCACCAGAGTACGGCCTTTTGTGCTTACCCCAAACATGCTACAATTCCGAGGCATTGAACCCGTGAATCTGTTTTATATAAAAGGATCTATCCGACAGGAACAACTGAAATTAGTTCGCAAGGTGTGTTTGGAAAATATGCCATTTCTACTTCCGTCAGTTGGGATAGGACTTCATAGAACATTCAAAGTTCCTTTACTAAAGTTTTTGACCACCCTAACGCTATCGACATATTTTGTCATGAAATCAGCGTTGCAATACAAAAGGCTTGAAAAACGGTTTCCAGATCGCTGGATAGATTGCGATAAAATACTAAAAGATCTGACCATTGAACTTCCATTATTTGTTGAGACTAAGATGAAAAATAAAACTAGCGACAAAGCTGTAATTGAAAATAAAATCATGGCTTATTATGAGGTACTAATTTGCAAAGCAATTGCAACAATGATTTCTTTGCTAGATCATCCAGTCGACTGCACCATTGGTCATTTTCTTGGCACTAGCGGAGAACTCGAAATTGTATTATGGAGTTTTGAAAAGGCTAACATCATTAGTCACATTCGTGTCTTAGACTTATTTTTACGACCAAAAGCTGCCATTAGCAAAGAGTGTACGAAACTGTTAGCGTTGTTAAATCTTAACCAGATTTCTCTAATAGGTAGTGAAAGTTTGTCTTTTACCAAAAAGTTAGTTTCGTTACTAGTAGAAAACAACACAGCCTTGAGTGCAGTTACGCTCAGATGCAAAAATATTCTAAACGTGAAGTTTCCTGAACACATTGAATTATTGAACACTCTAAGTCATACATTTTTTTCAGAATCAAATTTTCCTTTAGACCAGAGGTTTACTCGGTTGGTTGAACTGTTTTTAGACTTTCAAATTCAAGTCCCACAAAAGTTTATCGACAAATCAATTTTGCATCTCCCCAAACTCCAAACGTTCACTGTTTCAGGGAAATTGGACATCAATATTGAACTCATATGTTGTATTTTGCAGTCTAATCCGACTGTGACTACTGTATCTATGTACTACGAGGGCTTTTACGAAAATCTTGAACTTCTTTTTCAAAATTTGTCTTATGCGAAACTCCTGAATATATCATATCAAAATCGATCCCAACGCCACCACACGCTCGAGTTTAATCTTGAATCACTACTTGATGTAGTACTCAGAAATACCATGTCCCTCGAGATAATAATGATTCACCAATCCAGTAAAACCAAGCCTCTATCATTTAGTCAGTATGCAACTAAACTAGCCCATCAATACAAACAACATACTCAACATCTAAGATACCTATATATCTATAATGGGACAAGAAACAAACAAAAGGTGATAAAACGAAATTTGGTATCCATCTTTTTCAACAATTCTAGGATTGACAGATCTGAATTGTCACCGTATAATTCAGAGATTAAGAAGTTATATAGGATAGAAGGGGTCTTATGTCACAATAAAGTAGATGCCAGTAGGTGTAAACTAGAGATGGATGTTGGTGGAATTAGGAAGTTGATGAACAGTAAGCCGAATAAAAAAGGGTAAAGTAGTATTTTTTTTTTTTTTTTCACCTTTTCAATTTCTGAAAACATCAAGTTTTGATCAATAGTAATATTAAAACCAAAAATCTATATCAATAAATTGATGCCATTTTTATTTTCTTCATTTGTTTTCATTTATTTCAAATTTAACATCTCTGATCTTGTTGAAAATAAACAGAGCTTTTTGAAGCGTGAATACATTTATATAATCAATTTATTGTCCTTATAACTATTTGAAATTATACACAGAATACATTATGACAATAAAAATAATTCTCTTAGCGGGGATGCGCCATTTACTACATGTTTCATTCATTTCGATGGCACCCAATTTTCTACAAACTTAGTCCGTGTGTCAAGGGAAACCCGACATGATTGTCAATTCAGTGCGTTATGTTGATATGAAGGGCAAGCGTGTTAAACCTTGACAGGCTATGTTGTTAAGCTGACCATCAATTGAGGAGATGCGGTGACGAATCGAGAAACTTGACCACCGCTTTACTGCTTTTTTTGGTATCAAGTAGAACGCTGATGTCAAGCTCCGGGGAGCATGTTCTCAGGTGCCTACGCCCCGATTCGCTGAGGGCGCAGTCTTTCAGCAGGTACACAACCGTTTCAGGCTGACAACATTCGCACTGGTCATTTTTATCTAAAGCCCTTACCCTTTTAAAGTAGGATCCTATAGCGCCTTGGCTAGTTCCCAATTGCACCACCTTGCAAAGGGTGTAATGGTTTGTTTCCTCCATGATGCTGCAAAGAGGACTGTAGTTGCCTGGGTCGCCATAGAGGCCAATCTTAATGAGCGATCTGTGAAAGCCGCACTTAGAATTTTTAACATACCCTCTAGCATATGGCAACACATCTTGCAGGTTTTCAGAGTTTCTAGTGCATAAAAGCTGGTCCCAGAACTTGCTTTTAGCTTGAGCTATAGTTTCTCAAAATTTATGCTCACTAGCCTCAGCTTGCTGTCTGTTCTCCAGAGTTGGATCACGTTTAGCTTGCCGCCTGATTTTTCTGTCCTCGTTTCTCATAGTTTCGAGATTGTCTGTCCACCAAATCAAAATCTATCCCTACTACCTTGTGAAATTTCTGACTTGAGGATTCACTTGATTACTTCTACAATAAAAATAAAAATATTAAGTCTTTTTTAACTAAAGCTGTTAGAAAAGGTCAGATTTAAAACACGAACATCTTTGAAAATGAAACATACAGCAACTTAATTGGTTCTCAAATGACAGAAAAGCCAGATAACTAGTAAGAATTCTATATTTGTTATTCCTTAAACGGATTCAGTTAAGACTTAACAACGTGAAACGATTTTTGATTTTGCTACTAATAGTTACAGCTGATATAAAACATATCCCCGAAAAATGAACTGGATTAATTGTATGCTTTAGAAAAAAGTTGTAACAATATTTTAAACCCTTGTTACTAAGAATAGGTAAAATATCACGTTTTACTGAATTATTTAGCAGCAAATTCATTTTTGCAATTAAGTTGATAATATTGTTTTCAACTCCTTTTTTTTTTATTAGTTCATCTTTTTTATTTCAGACTCAATTGATTGATTGATTGATTGATTGATTGATTGATTGATTGATTGATTGATTGATTGATTGATTGATTATTTTTGTCCGGTCAACCGGCGTATTATACAAGATTATTTATAAAAGGGATCACTACCAATTGTGATGTTTATATAGACAGTGTCTCATAACCGTGAAGACCGCTGTTCATTTAATTTCCGTTTCGTAAGCTTTCGCTTAAATTGTCATGTACACCTAACCATTGCCCAGATTGCTGAGAATTCTCGTCCTAATACTAGTTCGTCAGTACCAGACCTCCTAATAAAAAAGTCTTTTCAAAAAAGTTAAAAACGTCGGAGAGTGATAATCCACAATGGGTTTGAAAGGGCTCTTAAGAAAAAGTCCTAACGGCGGTGTGTTTGTGAGGGGCATCCACCTCTCGGTATCCAGAAACCAACAATAAATCGTGGCTCTGGACTAGTCATGGGTTACCCATGTACATTCTGTCATCTTCAGTGTTCAACAAATCACCTCACTACTTAAGGATTACCCGGAATAAAGAGTTACGTAATCTGTTGAAAAATTTTCACCATCTTCAAACACCCTCTGGGGGTGGTGAAGCCCTGTTTTTCAGGATTCGGATCTGTCGTTTCGGTTTACCTTTGTTGCTAAATTTGGACAAGCTCGTTGAGCCGTCTATCATTCAGGCTTCAGATATGCCATGTTATAAAATTGTCGTCTTTATTTGACATTCTGTCGAATTGTCGTTTTTTTTTTGTCGTGAACCACCTCGGATTCATCTCTTCAAGAGAAAAGATGGAAGCATCAAGGGATTCTCAGAATGAGGCTAGTAATTCTCATTCGCAGCCGTATCAGTAGTCGTCCTTTTGGATAAATGGTGCTTTTAACGTCATCCCAAGACATCTGCCGTATGATGTATCGTCCTTTTGTATAAATGATGAGTTTATCTTCATCCAAAGACGGGGTGCTTTTAACGTCATCCCAGGACGCGCCACGCCGGGCTCCAAGCAAGTGTACAAAGTGCGGTGCCATTGGTCATACAAGGGCCTCAAATACATGCCATTTGAAGTACTCAGATGTATTGTAGTTAGCCCCGGTAGTGGAAGACAGAGACAGTCAGTTCTTTTATTTTGACGTTATTTTAACTCCGAGACCTTTACATAATATTTTACATAATGCTTGTATAATATAATGTGCTTACATAACGTCGCGGACCCGCGAACCTATTGGGAGCCATAACAGATGTTGAAGTGCGAGTTTCTACGTTGTGCTACCCGGAGATCTGATTGGCTGTAGGAATGTATGAGAACAGGAGAATTCTCCTGACCTTCTTTGCATTCCTACAAACGAATTACGGCAAAAGAGCACTGGCGACATAACCGCATCAGCACGTAAGAAAGAGGTTTATCTCAGGTGACCAGAGTCCTCTTACGACCAAATTATAACTCTTACAACACCTTCGGTTTCGCCTATATGATGCAGCGTCTGTCGGCAAGTAATTACCTTTGAGGCTTGAACAAGCGGAGCATTGACAAGGAAGAACATAGCTGATTCTGGCACAGTTCTTCAAACACAGCGAGTCTCCGAGAACCCAGTACACGTAAGTAGCGGTCTTGTTCAAGTGCAAGTTAGTCGTCCCCTCCCGGCGGGGAGACGTTGTACCGTCAACGCCTATAAATTGAGGAACCCTTCATGAGCGAGTACTAACGAGGACACATAGACTCAAACCGCCAACGAAGGTCGTAAACCGTACCCAAGCTCCACAAGCAATCCAAGTTATCGTCACTAATATCTGACAAGGAATCCCGGATTCTCATCTTAGTAAGTACACCTTAACATTAATGGATTGATCTCCTGGCCAATATGTAGATATTACCAGCGAGAAATAAGCTAGAATTACACACGCGGGTCATTCCCTCAGTCCCTGAGCTCAGTAACCACGCCCCGGGAGTACTCACGTGATGTGGACGTGACAACGTTCCAAAAAAAAAAAAAAACTGGGCCTGGTAAAAGTTACAGTAGCTTTGAGGGGTTAATATCTATTACGGCGGTATTGTTGTCTTGATTTTTAGTAGTTTTGGTACTGTAGCTCTCCGCAGGTGTCAAGAAGGGTCTTTTGAAGCCTTGGATTCCTGAAGGGGTGTTTCACGTAAAGCTGCTTTTACAGTATGAAATTAATCAAAAAAAAAAAAAAAAAAAAAAAAGGATTTACACATGTCAAATGTACATAAAATGGGTTGATTCAAGGGAATTTACGCTTGAAACGTCCCTACAAAAAAGAAAGGGAAAGAAGGGGGGAATTTACTGTTTCTACGAATATTTCTTCATTTTGTTGTTGCAAAAAGGTGCTGCTGGTTTGATCTTTGTGTCTTCGTTTCGGTCCATTTCAGAGCTAATGGTAATAGCCCTCTACATCCGATTCTCATTATGTGAATAAAATAAAATAAAAAAGAGCCAAGCAGTGTCAAAAATGACTTTTCTTTTTTTTTCCAACAAAATCATCGTGAGATACTTGATCTAAGCCTAAAGAGGACTACGACAGTCATCTTCCTTCTCGTTCAATATAGTGTTTTGTCAGTATTATCTGTTAGGCGCTGCTCTTCCCATGACGATCTGCCAAAGTCAGTTTTTTTTTAAGGCTCTTGTGTAACGAGGATTTATAAATAGCTACAATAGTTTCATGGTTTAAGACTTGCTCAGTACAATTTGCCTGGAGGTTTAGGGGAGCAGATAGTGATATTGACGCCACCGTAGTGGGCTTGACAGAATTCTAAAACCTTTTGCGTACTAAAGGGATATTGTGCTATCAACGCTGCAGACAATTTTGTAGACCTAATTAAAGCACGAAAACGGGTTAACTTCCTTTCACTATAGCTACACCCATAGTAGCTTTTGTAAAGCTGCCAGCACAGATACAAATCTGAAAATTAATGCTAGTAGTAGCCTTGGACCTATTATAAAACAAAGGCAGATTGCACTTACCTCTCCTCCCCCTTTTTTTTTTTTTTCTCGGATACGGCATTTCGTCGCTTGTAGCAGCTACACATGAATCTAGCCTCTGCAGAATTTGACCATGCATCAACGCTATAAGAATGAAAGAATGCGATACAAAAGGAAAATTATAAGCACCTACGCTCCCTCTCGTAAAATATTGAATTAAATCTTGTTGCTGCCACTGCTCTTCCAACCATGATTGGAGAAAAAAAATAATAATTAATTAAGTAAATAAAAGAAAAAGGGGAAGAGGTGCTTTTATTGAACCAAATGACACTAATTTTTTTTTTTTTCAAGGCAGATACAAACGAAGTTAAAGTGTTTTTATTTTTTTTTTTTTTCATTATTACGGGTTTTCTATTTTTGGTTCCAGGAACTACTCGGAAGATCTAATCGGGTCGGAGGCACAGGGCGGACCAGCAAATAGAGTGTACAAGCTCGACTTTTTTTTGTTTTTTATGCCAGAGTGTCCGAAGTTGGGGGGAGGTCCAAAGCAGATTTGTTTAAAATCCGGGTTTCTCCCAGTTGACAGTCAGGCAGGGCAATCCACTTGATGCAGTCTACCAAAGAAGTTCTAGCAGGAGCCGTTGTTTCAGTCCTTAATCCTGTTGATACTTTTTTTTAAGCATGTTTTTATAGCACCAACTCCAACTAAATGGCTAATAGGAAACCTTCGTTTACGATACCTAATTTACTTGACAGTTGTCCTGAAAAAAAAAAAAAAAAAAAAACTCCGAGTTTTCAAACCAAAGCCAAAAAAAAATAAAAAAATTGAAAAAAAAATTTCTAATTTCATTGAGATATTCTCCATCAAATAATTATATTCTTTAATTTATATATATATTTTTTATTTTATTTTCCAAATTCCTTCTTTATTCTTCTCACTCCACACCCACCCTCGTTTCTACTGGCCTCCTACAAAATTTGCGCCTCTCGCTTGCTTTTCACCGTCCCTCTATGGTAGCTCGCCAACCTGCTTGCATATAGAAACCGACAAAAAAAAAGTACCAAAAAACTTACCGCCAGTCGCCGATAATTAGTTAGATATACAGGTAGATAAAATTAGATCCAATGGTCCCAGTCCTGCTCCGTCAGGCCAAGTTCCTGAACATCCATAAGCTCACCCAACTCTCCAGCATCCTCTTCACGCTTATCTTTGTCTTCAACTACTACAAGTACTCATGGACACAGACTCGCCCCTTTCACAAGGACCACGACAACTGCCAGACGCTACTCCAGCGTGGCCAGTGGACCGCCAACTACACATCATCAACACCGCAGATCTGGCAGCCCCAGGATTGCGTGATGCACAACTACACTTTGGAGGATGTTAAAAAGTGCTCGCCAGGCCCAAGCCGAGTCATCTTTTGGGGCGATTCGACCGCGCGCCAGCTTTTCTGGAAGATGCTCCAGATCATGGATCCGCCCACAGTGCCCGATGGTAACCAGCACGGCAACATGCGGTTTACCCGTCACGGCGTTGCCGTCACCATGTTTTTTGATCCCTACCTCAACAAGACTGATGGCCTCAATAAAATCATTGATTTGGCCCAGAACGAGACTGAAGCTGGTCACAATACTTATTTGTACATTACCACGGGGCTCTGGCACTCGCTTTTCAACCCGCGCGACGATGTTGTCGATTCATACAAACGCACTGTCGACAATGTGACGGCGATTTTGCGCAATCAGATCATTGGCGCCTTTGGCGCCGTCTACTTTAACCCGACCCAAATCCCGCAGTACCAGCTTTTGGACGGAAGTAGACGTGGCAAGATTGATGCCAAGTACCTCGATCCCATGCGTGAATACGCCGACGGGGTGTTCAACTATGACCGCGAGAACGCCCTTAAAGGCGGTGAGCCTGGTGCGTACGAGGGTGTCATCTTCACTCCTGACGGCCGCCCAGCCGCCTACTATACCCCCGTCTTTGACCAATTTGGCCCCGGCCATCTTTCGCTTTACGACAATATTGGCCTACACTACCGCGAGGCGGCGGTGGAGGTGCAGGTCCAGATGCTGCTCAACCACGTGTGCAACCGCCGGATCTTCCCGCCGAACCATTCTCCCTACTACCAAAACTATGACCGCTACTTCAACAGCTCGCAAAACGCCACGGATTCAAATTTTACTGTGCCTGCAACGCGCCTACACACGCCAACGTGCTGTGTACAGTACGCCAAGCCCTCCGTTACTGTCAATACATTTTTACCGCTACTGGTGATTCCGGCGATAGTCGGTATTTTGTATCTGATTGATTCTAAAACATCGGTGCCCAAGGCGATTGCTAACGTCGTGCTTACCTCGGTGGTCGCTGGCATCTACTCGTTTATGTGCGACCGCACTCACATGATGAACAAAGCCACCATGTACCCGCAGTGGGCACAGTTTGCGGCGCTGGCGCAAATCTGGGTTGTCGTGACTGTTCTTTTCGTTGGCCGCGTTCGCAGCCCTTACCAACAGCAAGGCGCGGGACAAGCCACCACGTTGACTAGCTTTTTCTCGTCAACGGAGCTGCTCGCTGAGTTCAAGGGTGTCTTGATCTCAGTTTGGCTTATTGTTACAGTTTCGGGTATGAAGACAACTCCCACGGGCGCGCATCTTGCTGAAATTTTGCAGGTGGCCCTCCTGTTTGTCGCCGTTTACCACGCGACCCTTACTGGTGCGCAGTCGAAAAAAACGACACTAGTACATCTTGCGCGCGCTCTTTTGCCCACGGCGCTCTTGGCCCTGCAGCTTGACATGGAGTTTAGTTTTTACCAAATGGCGGCCAGAATGGTCTTTTGGACCACTTTTGTGATGCTGGTGAACGTGCGTCGCGTGGGACTCATCCCTTCTCTTGGTAAAGCTTCGGCGCTTGCGGCGCTCTACTATGTCGGCGTGCGCCTCTTTTTGAGTGGCTCTGATCGCATCCTTTACGTCATTACTTTTGACTACGCCATTGGTGTGTTGGCCGTTTTAGCAGGCACGGTAGTGGCACACCAGCAGCAAAAAGCGATTCGCGCCGCCATGGCCAAGGTCGGTAACTCTACTAGTCGCGGCACTGGCCAGGGCGCGCTAGTCAATTTCCTGGTCAACTCGATGGTTTTCAAACTTGTTGTGGTGGCCATTAGCTTTGTGTTTATCTATACAGTGTCAATACCTTTGATCAACCACGAGCATGACATCGTGGGTACGCATCACACCAAGTGGCCGGCGCTTTCGCTGGTTGCCGTGTACGTTGTGTTGCGACTCGTCGTAAGTAGCAGCAGCGGGCGCCGCGCTGCTGGCCAATTCCTCTACTCACGTAGCATGGCCGCCATTGGCGGGCTTTGGCTCGAGCTCACCATTTACAGCAATCACATTCTCACGGCTGGTGACGGCTCGCTGCGGTTGCTTTTCATGACGACGGGCAATACCTATATTGATACGTTTGCCACAGCACAAACTCGTGGGTTGCTTGATCTTGTCCTTGTCATTTCTGGCTTTTGGGGCGTGGTATGGAGTATGCACGGCGCGTGGAGCGAGCTATTGCGGTGCATTGAAGAGAACGCTTTCTCGTCGCGGCCTGGCACTAAAGCGTACGAGCTGACCACGGCCAGCAGCAACAGCAGCCATGGATCTGACGAAGATGACGATTATAATGAAAAATAGATAGACCTCCTCCCCCTCTTCACAATCACTTAATCACAATAATATAGGTACCCGACTTGTGAAAAAAAAAAAATGAATTTGATTTCTAAGTAAACTATGGTCAATATATACAAATTAAAGATATAAAATTAAATGAAAATGTAACTTTTAGACTAGCCTTAAATTACCCTGTTAGCGTTGTTGTTGTTGTTGTTGTTTTTCTATTTTCATCTTATTTGTATAATACGTGGTTGGATCCAAAGGAAGGGAATATTAGTGATGGTTGGGCAAGGGTTCAATAGTCTGGTATTACTGGAAGCAGATTGAGCGTAAAGGTCAAGACTTTTATGTTTTAACGGCCATGCTAGTGGGTAGTATTTATACATAACTAGATTAGTAGATAAAAATGTATATATGAGTAGAGAAATAGAGGGGCAAGAGAGATGGAGGGGTAAAAAAAAAAAAAACGGTTTTGGTTTGGTAGCGAGGATACAAGCAAGTGTCCAAAATTTGATGTCTTTTACACATGTTATTAGGTCTGAGAGAAGAAAAAAAAAAAAAAAGGGGGAGGTGTAGCCGAGTAGTTTAAAGGGAATTTAACCTTGAAGAAAGAAAAAAAAAATCTTCTAAAGGTTCCAAGTTTGAATTTCCGCCAAGTCACGCTGTTTGCTAATGCGGTTTAGGTTTTCCTGGCGACTCGCTTTGAGACCAACTTGCCGGTCTCCCCTGCACAAAGAGGTTTTGCAGCTCATGGAAAAAAAAAAAAAAAAATAGCCTTTGCAAAATTTTCGTGCTATGCTGGTATACAGCCGCCCGCGCTACAATTAGTTCAAGGTAAGCTCTGTTGTGTTTTCTCAGTCTGTAATTACCCATGGGCTTTGCCCTCCCACTCAATCTAACACACTGAAGTGACGATCAGGTCGGATTTCCCTTAACACACGGACTAAGTTCGTGAAACATTCGGTGCCATCGAAGTGAATGAAATATGTAGTAAATGGCGTATTCCCCGCTAAAAGGGTTATTTTTGTTGTCTTAATGTGTTCTGTGTATAATTTTAAATAGTTATAAGGACATTAAACTGATTATATATATATACCCATGGATCACCTGAACAAATATATAATACTACCACTAAATATCAAATTTTTGGTCAACTCCGACTGAACGTATCTACTCTTGTGTCTGTTTTCTTTGTAACAACTTGGTTTGGTTAACTACGATATTGTTCTGTTCAACTTCTTTTTTTTTTAACCACTATTTTGTTAAATTACTGTTATATTAACCCTTTTTTTTTTTTTTTTGTTCAACTACTGTTTTATTAAACTAATTTTTCTATCAAACTGGTTTACTAATCTACTGTTATGTTCAATTACTGTTCTATCAACCTCCTTTTTTTTTGATGAACTTCTGTTTTACTACACTACGGTTTTATTACACTACTGTTTTGTTCAATTGATTTTTTGTTAAATTACTGTTCTATTAAACTACTTTCTTGTTCAACTACTGTTCTGTTAAACTATTTTTTTGTTTTATTACATTCCCATTTAATTACTGTTTTTTTCAATTACTGTTCTGTTAAAATACTTTTTTGTTTCACTAGTTTTCTGTTAAAGTATTGTTCTGTTTGATTAATTTCTGTTAAACTACTGTTCTGTTCAACAACTGTTCTGTTCACCAACTGTTCTGTTCAACGACTGTTCTGTTCAACAACTGGTTTGTTCACCAACTGTTCTCTTTGACTACTGCTTTGTTTTACTAGTTTTCCATTAAACCTGTGTTATTTTCAACTACTGTTCTGATAAACCACTGTTCTATTAAACTACTTTTTCATCAAACGGTTTTATTAAACTTTTGTTGTTTTTTTTCAACTATTTTTTTGTTGTTCAAATAATTTTTTTCAACTATTTTTCTGTTTATTTACAGTTCTGTTAAACAATTCTTTTTTTTTTTCAGTTAAACTACTGTTTTGTTCATTTACTGTTTTGTTCAATTATTTTTCTATCAATTCATTTTATTAAACTATTTGTTCTGGTAAACCACTGTTCTATTAAACTACTGTTTTGTTGAACTACATTTCTGTTCAACTACTGTTCTATTAAACTACATTTCTGTTCAACTACTGTTTAGTTGAACTACTATCCTGTTAAATTACTTTCTGTTAAGTTATTGTTTTGTTCAACTACTGTTTTGTTCAACTACTGTTTTGTTCAAATCCGTTTCTTTTGAACTAGTTTGCTGTTAAACTACTGTTCTGTTTACTGACTGCTCTGTTCAACTACTGTGCTGTTTAATTACTGTTTTTTTTTGTTAAACTATTGTTTTGTTCAACTATTTTTCATCAAGCTTTTTTTATTAAACTACAATTTTAATTGTTTTTTCAAATTACTGTTTAATTTAAACTACAGTTCCATTAAAATACTATCATATTGAGCATAAATTTACTCCTCGAAATCGGTGCCATCAGGTGTTCACAACTGTTACGATTTGGAAAAAAAAAAGTTGTTGTTGTGCATGTCTGTGTTGAGGCAAGTGAGTTTAAACCGTGACTTATTTTTTGTCATCATTATCATTAGTTTATTAGCCCCTATACGTTATTACAAGCTTTTTCAGCTAAAGCTCTGGACCCCCAAAAGGTGAGACAGGTTCACAGCTTAAGTTTTCACAAAGTTACTACTTCCAGTTCATATTAAGTAGAATTATTTGATCATGTGAACTGAGCTATACCCTGGCTTATAACCGGGAACCCTGCGTGACAATCAACAGTCCCTGGTTAAGTTCAACTGACTTTGCAAGGACGGAAAAGAGTAATCATATCACAATCTTTTTAGGGTTCTTTAGTTCGCTTGAGATCCGCAATTGGGTTACCTCAATAAAGTGAAGTTTGATGCTAAGAGAAGAATTTCGGCCCTTTCTAAATCTCTGCGTTTATGGGTACAAGTGACTCTGCAATATAACTCCAGACTTAGGTAAACCCTTGTGTCTTTTCAGTTTAGAGTTTTACTATATATACACAATTGAACATGTTTTACTACTTGTCCAATTAAGCAAAGATTAAAGCTTTTCATGTAAATATTACTTTGATCTTTTCTTTCTATTTCTCCCTCTTTTTTTTTGGTAGTTGAAAGAAACCTAACAAGATTTCTGTTACAAATTGGTTTTTTTCAGTGTGAGGGTAAGGTTGAAAAGGACCTTGGCGGTGTTGTCAAGCAAATCATCAATTTGGGTACCTGCAGTAGCAAAGTTGAGAAAACGTGACATGGACTAACGGATTTAACGCAAATTGGTGTCATCAAGGTAACGTTCCAATGAAAAAAAAAAAAAAAAAAAAAAAAAAAAAAAAAAAAAAAAAAAAAAAAAAAAAAAAAAAAAAAAAAAAAAAAAAAAACGGTTCCTCAGGTACCTACACCCTGAATCCCAGTCGGACGTCGCCACTGTTTTAGCTTGAGCACGTCTTGTCTTAGCTTTGGGCTTTACCCGTGTTTTTTTTTAAAAAAAAATCTTTTTTAACTATTTTTTTCCCGAGACATGTGTCTAAGAGGCTGTAGCCAGGTCTCAATTTTTCTATCCAGGTACGTGATAGTTTGCTCCTTTTTTTGTATATATATTTTCATCAATCAAGTATATATAACCAAATTTGAAATATGTTTGATATATGAGTAACTAACAAATTGAATAGAAGAAAAAAGCTTACATATATATATTAAGAAAAAGCATTTGGTTCTAATCCACCCTTAATCTTAACAAATCTGGCAATGTAGCGCAATAGTCATATATTAAAAGGGGGTTTTTTTTTTTCATTCAACGACAAAAATTAAAAGTTCACCCTTTAGGCAGTTTAGCTGGCTTTAAACCCCTTCAAGATATATACTGTAACATTAAACTGTTTATTTATTCATACCAGTAACGATATATAAAATCTGGCTCGGCAAGATACAAAAAAAAAAAAGAAATCCACATTTGCGCCAACTTAGATCTCCCGTCCCTTATACAAGGCCGGATGCCGCTAAATCGAAATGGAGAGGAAAAGTATGCAATTATACTAGACCGAGAAAGTATTTAATTATTATTATTATTATTATTATTATTATTATTATTATTATTATTATTATTATTATTATTATTATTATTATTATTATTATTATTATTATTATTATTATTATTATTATTATTATTATTATTATTATTATTATTATTATTGTCCAGTGACTGTAAAGAAATATAAAAGAAATGAAAATAGGTTCAAATATTCTGGTTGAAGATTTATTAAGATTTTCACATACCCAATGAACTTTAGTCATTTGCAGTCTTTAGGTCGATGTGAGTATAGAAAACTGGGTGGCAGTGTGTGAAACCAATAACAATAGGCCCTATTACTACTACTACTACTACTACTACTACTACTACTACTACTACTACTACTACTACTACTACTACTACTACTACTACTACTACTACTACTACTACTACTACTACTACTACTACTACTACTACTACTACTACTACTACTACTACTACTACGACTACTGCTGTTACTGCTTAACAAGCCCTTGCCACTGCCTTTTCTGTATAATAATAATGAAAGTAGTAGTAGTAGCAGGAGTAGCCCATCAGTCATCAATTCCAAGTAGACTGCATTAGACTGCGTGGGCTGGCCACCCCTTACTGTTCTTTCTTTATTACGTTTGTATGTGAAACAAGAAAAAAAAAAAAAAAGCTAAGATGAGGGTTTGGGGAAGCCCCTGGCCAGGCAAAAGTTCTTTCTGGGACGGTATGGGCTTGTTTATTTATTTTTTTTTTTTTAATTTTTTTTTAATTTTTTTTTATTTTTTTTTTAATTTTTTTGTATTTTTTTGTATTTTTTTGTATTTTTTTGTATTTGTTGGCTGATAATAAAATATAAAACCTTCCATACGCTGTATTACAGTTGTAGGTTTGCACTATACGTTAAAAGGGCATTTGTTTTAACTCTAGAGAGGAATTGCGTGGAGAGCGCACAGTAGGTTCAAGTAAATATCAAATAAAATAGAAAATAAAAATAAAAAATTGTGGGCATGATTATAATATCATTTTATTAATGACAAATATTTTGTATGTAAACTGACTAACAAAAACAACAACAACAACAACAACAACAAAAAAGCACCAGAAACGATTGTCAATGGTTTTTTTTTTTTTTTTTTTTTTTTTT
>JAJMRT010000237.1:21027-34241 GCA_030558065.1 Geotrichum phurueaensis | reverse complement strand
ATATGTTGTATGGTCTCAAAGTCACCACACTTGCAGTTGTAGTTGTCTTAGGAAACTCTCTTTTTCTGTAGGTATTTGTCAAAGTCTCTACTGCCTGTTCCAGTGATACTCTATCTGAAAATATATATATATATAGCCGAAGAGCTGGGTTTAATAGCATGAGCCTAAGGCTCTATATCATCATCAAATACTTTATCTAGGCTGCACCCCTTAGGCCCTAAGCTCTAATGATAGTCTTAAAACACCCACGTGACATTTTTGGTACTAATACAGGGTTAGGTTTCAGCAATGGAGCTTCAAAACTCTATTAACTGTATAGACATATTTCAGGACCTCGAATACTTTCTTGTCTCTTTGACTATTTAAACAATTTCTTACTGCCTAACAGTTCATCTTTTCGTTTACATTTTCATTTCATTCACTGCCGTTTGAATAATTGATAATCAGTGTTTCTGGTTTTTTATTTTTTCCTACAGATTAAATCATACGAAAACAAAAATTCTATTCAATTCTTCAGAACACATGTCTTGCCAAGCAGTCATTTCATTTCCTATGTATCGGTCAGCGGGACACTGCGGCTACTGCGAAAGCGAAAATGGGTCTAAAATCTTCGGCTTTGCTGCATTCAAGCTACCTATTGAACTATATGGCGCATTGTTAGATAAAGGATTTCGCCGAAGTGGAACCTTTTTATACCGCCCAGACCTGGCAAACTCATGCTGCCCACAATACACCATTCGATTGCATTCTGATGAGTACAAACCGTCTAAGGAAGCAAAAAAGGTAATTAAGAACTTCAATAAACATGTCAGCAGTAACAACAATGTAATTACCGAAAACAACGGCAATGTTATTGAGGAGCCCAAGACGAAAAAAGTGAAAGGTTCTAACAACAAACCGTTTTACTTCGATGAAGCAATTGGACTCTCAGAAAAGAGCGATCGGTTTGAGATCAGGTTGCTAGATCCCAAGATCACAGATGAAAAGTTTCAACTTTACAAAAAGTATCAACAGTTAATTCATAAGGACGATCCTGAATCAGTGACTAGAAACTCACTCAAAAACTTTTTATGTTCAAATCCGTTCCTCCAGAAGTCTCATATTAGTTATGAGAGACTGAAAACTGAGGGTGGGCACTTCCATCAGGGTTACTATCTTGATGGAAAGTTGATTGCGCTGGCTGTCTTGGACTCACTTCCTGGTAAGTGTTTGTCTTCCGTTTACTTCATGTACGATCCTGATTATTCTCATCTTGATCTCGGAAAGTTCAGTGCACTCAAGGAAATTGCCTTGACTAAGGAACTTGGGCACAAGTATTACTATCTCGGCTACTACATTCATACCTGCACCAAAATGCGCTATAAAGGAAATTACAAACCAAGTGATCTACTTGATCCTACTTCTACAGTCAAGCCAATATGGTACCCTCTAGAGCAATTTCAGGATGCGTTTGAAAAGAGTACTCTAAAGAATAAATACGCAACAATTTTAAACTGGAAGTGCTTAAAAGACGACGAGAAATCAAAATCCAAGTATTTTTCTCAGCTCGTCCCTGGTGTGTTGTCCTATAAAGAGGCAGAGAAAATGGGTAATAATTTGAACGGGTGCTATCTTTTGGAACCTAATGAGAATGGTACAGTATCTATATCCGAAGATGATGAAGATTACAATGAAGAGGAGGATGAATATGCGGATGAACTTGATGATGAGTACCGGCCAAGATTGAGAAAAATACATTTTGGTCCTATTTCTGATATTCCTGGAAACAAGATTTTCAAAAATATGTTTTTAGAGCTGATTGCTACAATTGGTCCGGAACTTGCCCCAAAATTTGGCGTCGTTTATTGAATAGCAATTTGTTGTACTGTAATTATATCATCAACTTATTCCCAATGTTTATTATAATCATTTCTTGAGATCACACCAGATTTATTCAGATATGAAAAGATTTTTACTACGTTCCTAACCTTGGAAAAGAAAATTCAGAAAGAAAGCAGCAAGATTCTTGAAAATTGACACGATGACTTTTAGCCAATTTTCAACATCAAATGAGACTGACTGGTCTCAGCTGTATAGCTGATATCTTAAACAGATCAATATATTGTCAAAACATCAGATTTAACTTTAGCCTAGTCTTGACCAGACAGGAAGACTACAGCTCAGTGCTATTTTCTGTCATTACAGATATGGTTATAAAGTTTCGGTTCGGCCCTAGATTGCCACAGAGACTTCCCCTTCCATACAAAAGCCTTACAATCTAGATAACAGGTATTATAAAGTTTCCAATCTTAAAAATTAAAAGCTCATTTTAAGAAGATTCAATATTAAGTTAAAAATATTAAACAAACACAAATCTTTGCTAAATCGAATATACATTCTAATAATCATTAAAATCTTTTGATTTATTCATTAGAAATTTTTTTTATTAATATAATAATTATAATAATTTATTATTTTCATTTCTAATTGCTTTAATAATTTGATTATATCTATGATTTATTGAAAACGGAATAAGAATGTTTATATATATATATGTGTCACGTCACTCTGGGTCTCCCAGGATGCGTAACCTAACCCAGGGTCAAGCTTAGGGTGCGGATCTCAGAATACTGGAAGTCATGTGTTGATTAGATAAGAGCTAAGTAATAGGTGTTGATGTGTGAGTTTCTACGTAGTGCTACCACTGAGGCCTGATTGGTCGTGGGAAGGGATAGAATCAGGAGAATTCTCCGGACCTTCTTCACACTCCCACGATCGGATTACGGCAAAGGAGCACTGGCAACATAACCGCGCCAGCACGCAAGAAAGAGATTTATCTCGAGTGACCAGAGCCCTCTTACGACCAAGTTACAACTCTTACAACACTTCTGGTTTCGCCCATACGACGCAGCGTCTATCGGCGAGTGATTACCTTTGAGGCTTGAACAAGCGGAGCACCGACTAGCTAGAACAAAGCTGCTTCTGGCACAGTTCATCAAACACAGCGAGCCTCCGAGTACCCAGTACACGTAAGTAGCGGTCTTGTTCAAGTGCAGGTTAGGCGTCCCCTCCTGGCGGGGAGACTTGTACTGTCAGCGCCTTTAAACTGAGGAACCCTTCATGAGCGAATACTAACGAGGACTCATAGACTCAAACCGCCAACGAAGGTCGTAAACCGTAACCAAGCTCCACAAGCAATCCTAGTTATCGTCACTAATATCTGACAAGGAATCCCGGATTCTCATCTTAGTAAGTACACTTTAACATTAATGGATTGATCTCCTGGCTAACATGTAGATTGTACCAGCGAGAAACAAGCTAGTTTTACACACACGGGTTAGTCCCTCAGTACCTGAGCTCAGTAATCACGCTTCCGGCACTCTCACGTGACGTGGCCGTGACAACTACAGTTAGCGACAAAACTGGACACATACTCAAGACCAAGATTTTCAAATTTGTGTCACATCACACCCACTTACTTCAGCCAAATGAGTATTGCTACTAACAGTAGTGCTCCTCAAAGGCTTTGATTACATATATAAATGATATCTGTACAAGCATTACAAGAGCCGTGACACTATTTGCAAGTTCAAATCAACATGTGTCCAATTTTGTCGCTTTTTAAAGATGAACAAATTACAATACATTTAATATTTTATAGGCCCTCCCTTGGCCTTCAGTACAGCTGCAACTCTTCGTGGCATACTCTCGACCAAGTTCCTGCATATTTCAGCAGGAATCTTCTTCCATTCGTCCAGAGCCCGGGCTTCCAGTTTATGCACCGATTTGGCACCCTCCTCGTACTTGTAGAGCTGCGTTTTGAGGTGCTGCCAAAGATTTTCAATCGGATTGAGGTCCGGAGATTGTGGAGGCCACTGCATTACCACGTATTCGTTGCGGTTGAACCATTCCGAAGCCAATTTGGAAGTGTGTTTTGGATCATTGTCCTGCTGGAAGATGATGTCCTTTTTCTCCAAATCGTATGCCTTCAACGAAAGAGGCAGGCATTGCTGCAAAATGTCCACGTACTGCTGTGCATTCATCTTACCCTCCACTTTCTTTGAATATCCAATGCCATTCCAATTCATACAGCCCCAGAGCATGATGTTTCCTCCTCCGAACTTGGTAGTCCCTGTGTAGTTATGAAGCTCCAAACCGGTCTCTCCGCTGTCAATCCACTTGATTCCAGGTCCGTCATGTCCAAGGCGATTGATTTTGGTCTCGTCTGACCAAATAACCCTCTTCCAGTCATTAATGGTCCATTCCCGATGGCGCTCAGCCCATTCCATACGGAGTTTGCGATGTCGCCTTGTCAGCCATGGTTTTTTGACCTGCTTGATTTTTTTCAAACCTTCTTTTTTAATTGCACGGCGGGCAGTCCAAGGGCGAATAGGTACTCCTGTTGCTTGTGAGAGTGCCTGTGCGACTTCAGAACCGGTGCGGCAAGCTCCAGTGCGGATCAAACGGCGAGCATTCCTGGTGTCGGTGTCGGTTAAAGTTGCCGGACGTCCAGATTTTGCGGCAGGGATAGGATTCTTGACTGATTTTCGCAGCTTACTGACCACAGCTGCTGATACTTGTTGTTCTTGTGCTATTTTGCGATGTGATTTGCCGTTATTGAGACCGGCAAGGATGTTATTGCGAGTGGAATCAGATAAGGGTTTCATGTTGATAGAAGGAGGAATGAGGAAAGAAGAACAAACCAAGAAAGGCAGGCAGTATTCATAGATGTCTTACAAAATCTTCTGGATCCTTTTTGGGCTCCATGGAAGCAACAAAGGGGCCAGGGAGGGGCATTATAAGTAGCACCTGTACAAGCGACAAAACTGATCACATGTTGGTTTGAACTTGCAAATAGTGTCACGGCTCTTGTAATGCTTGTACAGATATCATTTATATATGTAATCAAAGCCTTTGAGGAGCACTATTGTTCGTAGCAATACTCATTTGGCTGAAGTAAGTGGGTGTGATGTGACACAAATTTGAAAATTTTGGTCTTGAGTATGTGTCCAGTTTTGTCGCTAACTGTATTTAAAGATTATACACAGAAGACATTAATACAACAAAAATAACCCTCTTAGCGGGGAATGTGCCATTCACTATATATTTTATTCACTTCGATGGCACCAAATTTTCCACGAACTTAGTCCGTGTGTCAAGGGAAACCCGACGTGATCGTCACTTCAGTGCGTTAGATTGAGTGGGAGGGCAAGCCGGTAAAACCTTGACAGGCTATGCTGTTAAACTGACCATCAATATAAAAATGTTTATACGGCATTCAAGATTTCAAAAGAATTTCAAAACCATGGATTGTAAGAGTTGATTTATTACAGATACCTTTGAGTCTTACAATAAACAAAGTTGACAAAAGTACCTTCCACTAAAAAATACTATAAAATTGAAAAAATCTGAGTTTCCCATAAACTCCTTTCTTGATATCATATAAAAAGCTATTTTGTTTGTTTCAACTAAAGATATTTCAGTTAAAACCTACATGAAGCGAGAAAAACATGAAAAAAAAAATTTCAAACAAAAAAACAAGAATTCATAGCAGTTGATTGGAAGCTTGACGGCTTGTCTATTATCTATTCATATTTCTGTAATATCTCTATTTTACTTGCTGTTAATCTAATGCTAGTCTAATCAAACTGTATACAAAATTTAAATATTTGGGTAGTTTTGATAAATACATTGAGCTACTAAATATATAATTTCATTTTTTAAAGGTAAGAGACAATGAAAAATCTATGGTTGTCTAAAGAAATAACAAGAACTAAAGATGTGAAAAAAAACACTAAATCAAACCGCCGAACTTTGATTTCCATGGCAAATAAACAACTTGTCAAAACCTGCTCTAGATTTGTAGCATAGTTTGAAATATATCCGGTTTTTTCAAGCAAAACAAAAACAATTGCACAATAAGATATTCAATATGCAACAGATAAATTTTTTGTCCTGAAAAATCGTATAAATATGAAAATTTAATGATAGAAAAAAGTCGGAAAATATTTAGAAAGATGATAAAGTAACGCTCTCTTAACATAGTATTATTACACAGTACTCATTAGAATGAAAGTTGTATTTTTAAAATTGGGAAAGCAAAAAAGATACCCGATTCACATAGTCTCATTTGTATTTAGTCATTAGCTTGCTGAAAGACCCTGAGTCACTATCAAAGTTAGCTGATTAATGTGCCCAAATAATAGGTCTTTAATCCCAGCTAGAGCTTAGTAATTAAGACGTGTTTGCTTTTATAAACTAGCATATTCAGATTTGAAATGGCTCAAAAATGCAGAGCAATAGCTAAGCTTGGAAGGCCTCTGAAAAAAAACCATATTTTGGTTTGAGAAGAAAAAAGGTTTTCAGTCTTCTTTTACTTGTTTACAAAAAGTTGAGACTAAATCATATAGAAAAAGAATATTCCAAAAAATCGATTTTCCATTTAGTGAGGGTTCAGCAACTAAAAGGCATTACGCTAGAAGATTATTGAGCAAAACTTTCAAAAGTCTTAAAAATAAAATACATGACTTACGTCAAATGTTTGTGTCATATCTCTCATGTTCTTTATTTTTTTTAAGGAAGAAAAAAAAATAAGTTTATAAGCTTTTTTAGTATCTATCTAAATAAGTGAAGAGCGCCCACTTCAATTTGAAATATTTTTAACGACGAGCATTTGGTTTTTTGTTGCATTTGAAAGGGATTTGTTTTCCTATGTAAATATTTTATGCCAAAATGGTCATTTTTTGGTGCTGGTTTATAAAATGTAGTGTATATAACTTAACATGTTTTGAGCATTTTGCCACCTTGAAACTGAAAGTCAGATTTTTTGCATCATAAGAATTTTTTAAATAAAACAATTAGCCAACTTATTACAATCCACGTGGTGTAATTTGTCTCAAATTGTAAACGTTGTATTAATTTATTCACGAAACGTGACTTTTTTCAACTAGATGCAACTTTTTATTTTGTCTTCTATTTAGCAGTCAAATGCCAAAATGGCATTTGCACCTCGGAATTTTTTGGAGGATGTCACAATTATTTACGTAAGAAACAGTGGTGAAAAATCACTAAAAAAGTGCATCTGGACTTACATACCCTGAAAACAATCACGGCGAAGGAGCACTGGCGACAACACTGAAACAACACAAAGGAAAGAGGTATAGCTCCGGTAACCAGAGTCCTCTTGCAACTGACTTACAACTCTTACAACACCCTTAGTTTTTCGCTTTTGCGACGAAGCGTTGTTTGGCGAGTGATTACCTTTGAGGCTTGAACAAGCAGAGCACTGAAAAGAGAGAGCAAAACTGGCTATAGCACAGTTCTTAAAGGTCAGCGAAGCATCCAAGAAAACCAGTACATGTAAGTGTTGGTCTTGTTCAAGAGCAGGTTAGGCGTTCCCTCCCGGCGGGAAGACGATATTCCGTCAACACTTTCCAACTGAGGAACCCTTCATGAGCGAGTACTAACGAGAACACATATACTCTAGTCGCCTACAAAGGACGTAAACAGAGCCCAAGCACCACAAGCAATCCAAGCTATCGCCACTAATATCCGATAAGGAACCCCGCATTCTTATTTTAGTAAGTGTAACTTTATCTTAATGGATTGATCTTCTGGCTAACATGTAGATATTACCAGCAAGAAACAAGCTAGATTTTTACATACAGGTTTGTCCTTCAGTACCTGAGCTCAGTAATCACGTTTCCAGAACATTCACGTGACATGGTAGTGACAAATTTTCTCGTAATATTCATTCGAGACCCGATACAGTAAGATGGCACCCGAAGGAGATGGTAGCGCACAGCGCCGAGACGTTCAACCAGGGGTCCTCCCCACCAGAGATTCCCCATCTCTCTAGTGACGCGAAGGTCGAACCCCCTTCCTCCGCGACCGTTGCGCCCGTCGAGATCCAGGTCTCCCAGACCCCCATACCGACAGAGCGGAAGCCTGAAGCGCCCGATTTGGGAACGCTCCTTGCACAAATTGAGAACCTAGATTGCACAGTCACAGGCCCGGTTGTTCTTAGGGCTAGGTTTCACTTCCTTTTCGAACATGATGAGACGGTGGTGTACCCATTCTCGACTCAAAACAACAAGAAGCTGGAGAAAGCCCACGTCGGCTTTAGGCCATTCACCAGGCCCTCAGAAAATTGGGCGACTTTCGCCTCGGAAGTATGGGACTTTAATTGACCAGTACAAGACGGAGGGCATTTCTACTCTACAGTACAGAAATATACTCCGACCATACTTCAGCGAGCGCGAGTGGAACTTCATCTTTCACTTGCCCTCCGTAGCCAATAATACAGAGCAACAACGAGCGACGTCATGCAGGATGGTCCTCGGGGCCCACATGTTCCACTGCTACTTCTCAACTTCCAGAGTCCGTGACTTGAACGCATGGTCGAAGGTCGAGGATTCTGCAGTGCTGACTGTCTTAGTCGACAAGTTCTTACAGCTCCCGAGCGATAGATCAAAATCCAAGAAGTATAGTAACTATGTGCGGCTACTGTTCTACATGCGCACCTGGACGGAAAATGAAGTAGTACGCTTCGCTCAGGACCAGAAGATCCTCAACGAATTCGGCGCCCCGGTATACCGTCGCATTACTCAAGAATACATTAAGCAGGCTACCACCTACGCGTGTGACCTGTCCCGCGACAGAAACCCTTTGAAAAGGCCTTGTGTTGACCCGCCTGTCAGGTCCGCTCCTGACAAGAGGCAGAAGTCCTCCCACGGTCTCCCGCCCCGCGGCCCCGAACGCGCCGTCTCCACATCTCGTGGCACTTGAAAGGCGGATAAGTTTCGGCGGATCTTCAGGCGGTGGCAAGACTGGTCAGGCTCCGAGCCTTTGGCGAGACTTGTCAACGACAAATGGTCATTACAGGGTCAGAGACGGACATTTCAGCCATTTAAGATGCTCTCCAAGGGCGACGAGCTGCGCCTTTTCTCCAAGGAACGGGTCTTCAGAAGAAAGTACCGCCTATGTAACTGGTGCGGTAATCACCACAGAGGCAACGGGAATTCCTGCGAACTGCACTCTCTATACGGTAACCTCGGAGTCGACGACGGTAGAATATTGGGTGAGGACCGAGACTTATTACGTAGTCATACAAACCTCACTGCGGTCACGGTTCTAGACGCACTTCCAGACTCCAGTTCTCTTTCCGAGAGGGAGAGTGAATTTGTCATCAACAATGAAAAACTAGATGAACTGTTCCCTCCAAAGGAAAGACTACGTATGGGAAAATTCGCCAAGCGTGAGAACGACAGAAATACCACAACGGCCGAGGTCTGCAACGGAAATAAAGTATGGGAAAAGTTCACGGTGGATATTAACACTCACAGTCGCATCACTCTAGTATCTGGTGCATTCATCAAGAAATTCAGCCTGGGCGACTTTGTAAGTCCCCCGAAAAATCCATTGACCATCAAGGCACACCTCCATGGGTCTGTCATGACCACCAACAAGGCAGTGTGGTTCAAGTTGAGACTTGACGACGAAATCATGAAAGTAATGGCCTACGTGATGGAACAGCCTCCCTGGCTTATGCTATTATTGGGAAATGATTGGCAGGAAAACTACGACATCTATCACCCCAAATTAAGACAAGAAACATTACGTTTGGAAAAAATTGTCGGTTATCGGTAAACTCAGAACAGCGTAGTGAAAACCAGGCTTTAAAATTTTATTCTTGCTATTACCAACCAGTGAGCAAATGAGTAAAAGAATTTTTTTTTTACTCTTGCATTTTATTAACAGCTAACATAGTATTTGATGCAAAATCAATCAACCCTATTGTTTCATTCACAAAGAACTTTCACCAAAAAACTTTTTTAACGAGAATAAAGACTTTTTTTTTTGCGGTGAACTTAATTTTTTAGACCAATTTTGGATGGAGTCTTTGCATTGTTAATTTGGCACTATTTTAGTTTAAATATTGACTAGAACCCATTTCTTAGGTCCGGTGATGCATAGACTGCAACGTTATAGGAATAGCTTGCTGCATAGAAGGGTTGCCTGATCTGCGTGAATATGAAGCTAAAGAGCTTCTTTTTGCTATACCCGACTGCTTGTACAGAAAGATAGAGATAGCGGATACAAGTTCTAGGCTTCAGCATCAAGTTCAAAAAAATTCTTTTGAGCGGAAAGTAAAAAGACTTTTTCCCTTCATGTTTTCCTCCTTGACAGGGCCTTACTCTAGCGGCTTTTTATTAATACCCAGACCGCAATTTCAACAATGTCTGAAAAAAAAGAGTTTGCCGTTCTGAAACCTAAGTATCAGCACCAAATGTCTACATCTAATCTTATGTTTTTAGTATTATTTAGTGGTCAACAGAATAGATGTCAGTGCCGCACAAAGTCTCGGCATATTCAGGGTCTTGAAGACTACGCTTTTTCGGGCTTGAAACTTTAGTATGGTGATAGCTTAGACCTTGAACCAACCCTTAAAACTAAACTCTAAATGCTAATCAGATAAACTACTCACTAATTATAACTTAATATTTCTTGATTTGAAAAACCTCAAACTAGAGCAATAGCAAACATGAGTTGTATTAACCAATGGTCAGATCAATATTACAGTGAATACCGTTGACTCATATGTAAAAAAACCCAGCAATGCTTACTACTGAAAACACATGGGACTTGTTTTCACTATTCTGAAAACACAATACATTCAATATGATCAAGCTACCCATCAATTATTACTACTCTTTTTTCTTTTATAACCTTTTAAAATCAATTAACAAAAAACTGCCCGCATATTTGTATTATCTGTAGAATATAGATCTACTTGAAGTTTTATTCTTTTACTAAATTTTTGATAGCAACTTGGCGAAGGTAGGCGTGAAGGATTTAACAGCCTATTACAAGAAACTTAGCTTTAAAGCTTGCCCGCGGCTTCACATTTTTGAAAAGTGTATTTATATCAAACCAATTAAGTCAAAAGTTTTAAAAAAACCTATAATTTAACTTGTTGAATTTTGAGCAAGAAGCGTGAATGATTGTGGCAGATGGGTCAACTATAACCAAGCCCCTTTTTTTGGAATATTTTGTATGGTGACTGCTTATAACAAATGTTCAATGTAGTTTATTGAGGACGGTAGTATAGCTGAAGTTTGCTTGCTAAGCAAGCAACGTTTGAAAGGTCTCTTTGCTGCTTTTTTTTAGTCGCGCCTTTGCAGTGCTATCAATTTTTTTCCCATACATAAAACTTTTTTGAAACCTGGTGATACTATTAAACCACATCTACAGTCAAGCTAAAACAAAAAAATTTATATTAGCAACTGAGCTTTAGCTTGTTAGTATGTGTTTCACTCATATAGACAACAAGTTTTGATTATGACTTTTATACCAATCAACATACTTCTATAGAATTTTGATTAAAGATGAAATCTGATTGCTGTTCGCATACTAAAAACAAAACTCTGGTGTGTGCTCCATATTTGGGAGAGTTAAATGAAATAATACAATTAAAGCTCGCGAGTTGGTTTGCAGGCTTTATTTTTGGCACGGGATCTGACAAGACCAAAGTAAACAAGCTTGTGTTTTACAAAAATAAGTATGGTCACAGATCAAAAGTAACTGTGTTGAGTTGAGTTCAAAAGCTTGATACAATTGCGCGACAATGCAAAAGTGACAGCATGGTCTTATGCCCAGTAGTGACAATTTTCATTCTCAGACAGATATTTGAATCAACAATTTACCATGTACAAAAAAAGATAGATGAAAATGACTTTGTAGCAATTCACCCAAAACCTTTTGGTTTTTTATTTTACTAGGCATCTGATTCTTATTTTCATAATACTATAGAAATTGGCTGATATGAAAAATAACTTTTTAGCAGCGTTGCTATTGCGCATCCATCGCCCCCCACTTGAATGATCATGCCTAAACTTTTTAGCTTTAAATTAAAAAAAAAAAAAAAAAACTTTACAGCCAAGCGAGGCTAGACTCACAATTTTATATCATAAGGTTGACTAGTCAAGACATGAAAGTTGTCAGTGCAGTCATTTCAACTTGAGAGCAACTGAATTGGATCTTTGAAAAGATCATTTCTGCTCCGATGGCAGTATAATCTCTACCCAAACTGTTACAAGATTTTGCAAATTAGTAGGCTTTGATAAAATTGGTAACTAGAGCTAGTTCATGGATAGATAGTTTTTTTGACTCAGGTGACTGATATTTGTTCAGTTCAAATACTATGTGAATCTACGCTAATTTGCAGCTACATCTCCATTTGAATTCTGTATTCTGCAAATTTGTTTCTTGCTCATTGAATCTTGTTAGAAATATAAGACTGTTGTTTTGAAATTTGGAAGATTCAATTGCTACTGAAGGTAAAGCAAACTCGTAAAGAGATAGTGTACGAAGATAGGAGCAAGATATTTTGCTAACAGAAAAGAAGATTACTGCTATTATTATTATCACATGAAAAAAAGCTATGATAGTTTAAAAAAGTCAATTGACCACAAACAGTGCATCGCAGTTTCTCAACTAAGGAATTACATAATCTCGTACATAGAGTTGTTGTGTTGATCCTCAGGTCAACCAACCAACAAATTTGAAACTTATTTTATTGTTATCAGGTATGTTTAGGCTTGGGAATGATCGCCAATTACATATGCTTCCAAGTCAGTAGGCCAACAATTAAGTAATGCTTGTATATAGATAAAAGTCTCAACAGCAATATCATTCACAGAATGAAGGATACCAAGACTACTGATCTTGTCGCTAAACTTTAAAAGAATTACACTATTTAGGATTTAATATTAAATCAACAGCAAGCCTAACTACCCCTGTCTATTATTTTGGCTATGAAAATAATGAAGAGCCATGGACCATTCATTGTTGACAAGGTATATAAACTGCCATGGGTTTGTTGCTATAGGACTGTCATGTAGTTTAATTAGAAACATTTATTTTCTATCAAAGCTCAGGTACTATGTAATATAAAAACAAAAAATGAAGATCGGACTTGATGCTAGCCCATCTTGCTAAAGCTTATGACTACATCACGTGCATTGGAAACACTTAACTGTAAACAGCCTGGTTTGCTAAGCTTCTTTTTAGTTTTATGATGTCATCCTGATCTCAAAACCAAAAGGTGATATAATTAGTCAGCGCATCCTGAAGTCTATGTTGGCTCGGTCGGGTAAGATGCTGGCACAAAGTGTCCTAGGCAACATCGTATCCTTTCCCATGACAAGATTCAAAAAAAAAAAAAAAAAAAAAAA